>JASAND010023040.1:0-162271 GCA_030248195.1 Trissonchulus latispiculum
GGAACCCAGTGCAACAAACGAACTCACGAAGAAGACCCCTACAAAGGTTGGCTGCAGGGAATCTCTGATTTTGGAACACCACCTTTCGGAGATCCGGTGCCTAAGTCTACTTTCCTAAGTGGACGCGCTGACCTTCCGTGTAATCAAGTGCAGAGCGTTTTCTGTCACTAGACCGGAGAGCAGAGCGTTTTCTGTCTCTGGAGACTAGCAACTTCATTACAAAAAGCCCACTTTATCGTGGTCATCACCACAGTCAAAAATGTAGTTACAGTTGTGCTGAAAATGTAATGAAAAATACCTAAAATACTTTTATGAAACTAAGATAATGTAACTACAACGTAGTTACATTTCTAGCCTATTCAAAACACTATGAGAACTACTACATTGTAATGTAGCTTACATTGTAATGTATAAAATACAATGTAACTACATTACATTGTAAAAATGTATATGAAACCGAATTTGAACTACATTGTTACATTGTAGTTACAATGTAGCAAATGTAATGTATATGAAATAGGCCCCTGGTCTGGGACCTAATGCGGTCAGTGGTTTACTACTCACTCATCTCCGTCTGGTGAAGGGCGACGCCCATTGTGCTTCCAGGAGCTGGAAGCGCACCCTCCCCTCTCCCGAGTAGTAAAGAATGCATAGGTCCATTTATGGCCAGGCTTTTTATTTGTAATATAATTTTTGATTCCGCTAGAAGCCAGCTAGACCTAATTTTGGTGATACCTGATTTGATGCCACCAAATCTATTTCCAATTATTTGAAAATTCGAATCATAAAAATAATTCGTAACAGTGAACAGAACAAAGAACTATATATAATGAATTAGCCATTAACAAGCACGCTCATTTTATTCTGCAAAGTAGCACAGATCATCCCACAGT
Source organism: Trissonchulus latispiculum (assembly GCA_030248195.1). Classification (NCBI taxonomy): domain Eukaryota; kingdom Metazoa; phylum Nematoda; class Enoplea; order Enoplida; family Ironidae; genus Trissonchulus; species Trissonchulus latispiculum. The sequence goes on from JASAND010023040.1 coordinate 894, forward strand.
TGTGTAACAAAATTCTTTACAAATTGATTGTTGTAACCTCTCAAAGACAACGAAAATGGAATCAATATTTCACCAGCTGCTGTTTCCAATGTTTAATTTGTTTCAGTCTGCATTTGTAATTAGTTAAATCCATTTAAAGCTTTATAAAACCAAATTTTCGTTCCCTGCATTTCTATTTCGAACCATTTCATACTCGTCCCTTCTGACAGGGTGTTTCTTTTATGTGGTCATGTCTTGTGCTGCTATCGGCGTTAAAGCCTGTTGCTTGTGTGCTCGATGCATTAGGTTTATGTCATCTTCTTTCATCAGAAATATGGAGGCGCCGTAGAGAAAGCCACTGCTTAGATTTATCGTGTAGGCCAGAAAGCCCACAATTGGAAGCACTAATAGACTGCTGAAACAGTCTTCAGGGATCATAACGATGGTATAGAAGGGTATCTGGCTGAAAGCATTAAAAATTATGAAGAAAATCAGATATCTGGAACGAAAAAGGCCCAATGCCTTAAAGACGACCGGAGAATGATAGAATATGGCCAGAATGCGAAAGTAGGCATAAAACGTGAGGCCGCAGGGTAACAGTACTCCCAACAGTACCATGTAGGCCAGGAATTTGTAGGCAGTTTGGCTTGACTCGGACCAGATGCACTGGAAGAAGTTGGGTCTATAGAGGGCGATGCTGCTGTTCGTGAGACAGGGAAGGGCCAAAGCTGCACCTTAAATAAAATATTAAAAGTTTCACAAAATTAATAGTCTATCTGTATCAACTGCAACTGCAACTGCACTGCAGGCAACAATATGCACTATTGATATACATCTTAGTGTATCCTAAAATCCACTCCGCAATTATTACTCTCAGAGTGGATTAGGGTCCTCCTATGGAAGTTAATGTTCTCTAAGTATATTGAAAGCTAATCTGTTTTGCCGGTTTATAACAGCTATTTCTGTAGCAAAACAACTACTTTTCGGATCTCTTAGCAATAACAATATATAATCTACATAAACTGAAAAATTTCGGCGAAAACGGAGAATGTTAGGGCGTATTATTCGTGAAATCTGTCCTTTGAGCGGTTTTCTTGCTCTTTGTAATCACATATTTCCCTCTGTAGGAGCATTCCCTGAAGCTGACATCGCCGATGGGGTTTCCCATTTCCCCCTCTCCTTTGTCAGATCTGTGTGAAGTGAAACCCACCTATGATCCAGGAGACCCCACAAATGACCGTGGGCGGCAGTCCGAACAGTTGATCGTAGTGAATTCGGGCAAAGGTGGAAAGATGAACTCCTGCGATGCAGGAAATCATGTAGAGTGAAACCGTCCAGAGACCGCAGAGGAAGAAGATATGAAATCGACAGGCCAAATGATTTAAGCCAAACAGATCCGATCCCATATAGACGTTGTAGACATAGATACTCAGGGCGTACGCACAGGTAAGGCTGTTGACAAACATCAGATGGGCAATAAAATGACTGGAAACAAAGTTTTTGTACAACTGTTTGATCAGAATGTAGAGCAAAGTGGCCAAGTTGCCCAGAAAGCCAAGAATAGTTACTCCGGCAAATACGCAAGCCAGTGATTGGCGCACAAAAGGATCAATTGTATGCGAACCGTTGGTTTGATTGACCGTTTTCACTGATTCAGTCACAATCATTTTATGAACTGTAAACCTGAAAAACTTCAAAAATAATACGTTATCTTCTGCTTACTCTCCTAGCAACGATATAATGACATAGCTGAAATTCGTTTACAAATAAAATTTATTTTAGACTTTAGAGATGCTTGAATAAGACAATATTTCCTGCTGCACCACTAACTCAGCATGAATAGGTAAATGAATGAATGAATGAATGAATGCTACTTTAATGTCTGGGCCTTGTAAATCTGTTGCTAAATTCTTCTTTTGATTAGTTTTGATTACTTATCCTTGTACACATACCGAATCTTAGTCAGCTATCTGTGGATTGCATAAAATAAGATTATTAGCTGCGAATTAGCTGAAAAGTGAGGGCAATTCACAATCGGAAAGTAGTAGTTAGTTTTCTGCTAATCCGCTGTTTTCTACTTTATCTTAGTTGGTGTGAAGTTTGGCCCTATATGCTCTTGTATCTCTCAAAATAAAGACCGGATTTCGTATAATTTAGAGAATCTAGCTGCAGGTTTTGGTCAAAGGTGTGTGATGTCAAAAACCTCCTAACGTGATTATTCAACACCCTGTGAGTAATTTTTTGCAACGACCGCTCCCTGTCGACAACAGCTTAGGATTCGGCCGACCCCCCCGACAGCTGTCCACCTTTTACATAAATACAAGTAATTGCAATGAAAATTATTAGTTTGTGTTGCAAAAGGTACAAGTTTGATGTCTCGGTTAGGATTGTCTAAAAAGTAGGAAAAACTACAGGTTACTTTAGTATTATCTACAGGAAGCTCTTGTAATTTTTACTACTGGAGAGGCTATTTTGAGAGGTATTTGTAAAAAAATACAAAAGTTACCATGTGGAAAATACAAGAAGCTTCACTAGTGACTGACCACATAGTAGCTTTTTGTGGAAAACCACAAAATTCCTGTGATTTCTACACGAGTTGTTGTAAGAGTGCTGGTACACTTTTCTCAAAGTTGTTCATATGCTCGCAGCAGGACTATATTTACGGTAAATATGGCCAACGCCAGCTCATTTTGCATAAATCTCTTGCTTGTTATACATGTACTGCCAACTTCACACTGTAAATTAAATTACTGTAGAAATACTGTAGAGATACTGTAGAATTACTGTAAAATTACTGTAAAATTCTATGCATTACTGTAAATTTAGAGTCTTAGACTTAGGCTTAACACGTCTGACTGACTGATATTCCACATTGGCGCAGTCCATTGACTGATTGATTATTCCTAATTACTGCACACATACTTAATATTTAAACGGCCGGAGCAGTATCTTCGGAGAATCAACTACATAAATCTATTCAGTATTGGCTCTTCAAAGATTAAAACATAGATGGATCCGACAAGAATCCTTGAGAGCACTCATAAATATTTTAGATTTCTCATTACAGCTAGTTTGTGTTGCCACCTGCTAGTTCCTCCTCAGTTTGAAGCAGTGGAATAAAAAATTAAACTTTCAAGAAATGAAATACAAAATCCAGAAAGGCGCATAAATTGACAATGAATTGATTGGAAAGGCACAATTTATTGTTCATTCAAATCTGTCCTGTTTCATATGATAACCAATTGGTGGACCTAAGTTCGACTTCGAGTCTTCATCGCGTCTTTTGCAACTTAAAGCCATTGAACACTTTTGTTGGCAGAAACAGAAGTTCGATTGTTACCCGACCGCATACATTAGTTAGCTAAGAAAATTCTTGGACAGTTCCACAGAGAAGCAAAGCTCAGACGCTTATAAGTGGAAAAACCAATAAACAATTTGCATTCAAATGTAAAAATGAAAAACAGAAACCAAGAAATAATAAAAGACGGCAATGAACCATTCTGAGCTAAAAGAGAAAGGAGACCGAAGCTTGGATTTTCAGTCTCAAGGGATTTCTTAATTAAACTGGACATTTTCCTATGATTCTAGGCTAAAGACTAAGCCGGATTAAATTAGCCATCTTTCCATCTCTAGCCGGCCACTGCATAATAACATCTCATTTATTTGACAATGGTTAGATACCGGGTTAGAAATGTCCCTTCGATTTATCAAAATGGAGCATTGATTCAACGGATAAAGGGACTCGCATTTCATAATGCTTGAGAAATGGAAATCGCCACCAAAAGAATCTTATTTTTATGGTCTGGAAGAATAGCTTGCAAGCTTCAAGGAGGGCTTATGTGTTTGGTTAAATTATTAAAAAACTGAATGTTAAATAGAAATAGTTAATATTTATGGCTTTTGTTCTAGGGGAAGCTTTGCTGCGACCTCTCAGGAAATGTTAAGAAGACTGATATTGTTTTTCAGAAAACGATTCAGAAAAATCCTAATGAAAATGGCTTACGTGTTTCTGATTTAAATTTGATGAAATTGTTAAAGTAGCGCAGATTTCTGCAGCATTGCGCATACTCAATCCACAGTAAGAAAATTTGAGTGACTATGAATTTTGATAGTCTGTAAGCAAGAAGTTGAACCCGTAAGTAACAGAAATGGTGCTCGTAAATCATCATCGCTTTGTTAGACTTTGATTAATTGCCCTGAACAAATTAACTCAAATGGCTTTATTCAAGCATAGCATGTTCAATTCGTTAGTTCAACGGCCTTTCCTTCACTATCCTCCAATTTAAGTTTCCCGTTTCAGTCTAAGTTTAAGTCGTATATTGAATTGCCAATGCCATTGCAATTTCGTAAGTTATACAGCAATAGGACTCTAATTTGACTTAACCTAGAAAACAAACCGTTGTACCTTTTACTGCAATGCATTGCTGCTTTTTACCTGCTTTTGTTGAACTGCAATTTATTTACAGTATGTATATCATGCAATTTTTATCTACCTTGGATATTGCGGTTATTGCTATGTCGGAACAGCATTCCCACTTTCCGCTCTGTAGGAGCAATTTCTAGGATTAGCTCTGTCATAAATTGGATTTGGAACCGATCATGCAAACAGTTATATTTCCCCAAAACATTTTAAGGCAAGAAAAATCACAAATTGTGGGCAGAAACCTATTTTTTAAAAACAAGAGACCTTTTCAGGGGCTGGGGAAATGCAAATTTTCCAAAAAAGACTTGTCCATACCAGCTGTTTATTTCCAGTATTTGGAGAATGAGACTGGCAGTGAGTGACAAACTGAATTGAAGAAGAAGCTCCAGGAGAGCCTTTTAGCCAAATTGAAAATTTCTCGATGAATGAATTCTGAAGAAAGGCTAACAGTGTTTACCACCATTCTGCACTGAGAGTAGATTAAATTGAAAATTGATTCAATTGGAACAGTCCCCAGAGGACAAAGTTTATCCGTCATCAGGTTAACAGGAGGTCACTTGACTTGATCTCATGATGTTGGAAAGGTACGTATATATACACATAAGCCTGACTCCAGCTTGAAAAACAAGCCCATGATATGATGTCCAGGGATGGAAACTGGGTCACTTTTTGTGACCCACGACCCACTCGACCCAAATGCAAGTTTCACCCAGACCCAAGGTGACCCATAAAATTTTAAAATTTAGTGACCCAGACCCAAATGACCCAAACGTTTTCGTGACCCAGACCCAACTGACCCAAGAATTTTCCTGACCCAGACCCAAATGACCCAATAGAATAACGTTACACAGACTGACTTTATCTAACCGAGATTGTCCCATTGTGCAACTCCCTAACTCTCTTAATTTTTGCAAAGACGCAAGAATAAGTATATTCCACTCATTTTATGAAACTAGATCAACAGTTTGTTTTTCTTACAAAAAACCAGCTAAACATGGGCCGGCGGTTTTCAATTTTGAATTAGCAGATATGCAACCCGAGACAAGGTTTTTTATTTAAAGAAAATGTGAGACGAGGTAATCTTTCGCGATTTCCCAAAAGCCCTAACTTTTGATTTTTTTTGACCAACAGCTTTAAAATTTTGCACGGAGCATACAAACTCAAAAGTTTTAATTATTTCCATAATTAAAATTTTAACTTGGTAAAGGGGAAGCAAAGGAAGGAGATTAAGGAACCAAAATTTTTCTGGAAGCATTTGTAGGTTTTTGCATTTAAAACGCTTTAAAACCATTTAGCTAGCATTATAATTTTAAAAATTAGCTCAAATTGGAAAATTTTCATTACTTTCTCAATAGTGATGGAATTGAAAGAAATAATGCAGCCAGTGCAGCATCTTGCTGGCCATTTTGTCTTTGAGACCTGAGTGGTTGATGCTGTAAAATTTTAGAATCGACAGAAATGTGTCCACCTTGGTATACGTGCTTTTACTAATTATGTGAATCGACTTAAATAGAATGGCAAAGCAAGTCACACCTAACTACTGATTTCTGTGAAATGACAACTAAATTTAACTAATTTGTTAGCGATCGCGCCGAAGGCGCGATCATTTTTCAGAAATGATGGGTTAACCTTTAAAACTAGCTTTCCACCAAGAAAATTGAAACTTTAAAGATTCGGCAAGACCCTGTGACCCAGACCCAAAATGACCCACTAAAATTGCTGACCCAGACCCAAATTGACCCATGGGAAGCTTGACCCAGACCCACCCTGACCGAAAGGTTTCCCAAAATTAGTGACCCAAGACCCAGTGACCCAAGCAAACACAGCGACCCAAACAACCCATGACCCAATGACCCATGACCCAGCTTCCATCCCTGTGATGTACCATGGCAATACTAAGGCAGACGCGCACCTGTGCGTAACTTTCGCAAAACTTAACCGATTTTTTTCAAACTTGGTATTGCATTGAATACATTTCTGATCGACCTGCAGCAAAATTATAAGATTTTAAAATTTTTAAGTTTTTTAAGGGGAACTAAAAATTGTTGTCTCCAATTTTGATAAAAAGTTACATACATGGGGTTTCTAGGTTGCTGACCACGAATCTGAAAACCGTTTTTAATCCAGCTTTTCGTCAGCTAGATATACGCTTAAACGTTAAGCTTAAAACTTAGCTTATTTCTGACTGTTTCATGTAAGAAATTATATTGCCACTTCAGCACCTGAGTCCCGAAAAATTCGGGCTTCGGATGGGACTCGAACCCACGACTTCCGGATCAACGCTCCGGCGTTCTGCCAACTGAGTTACGGAGGCTACAGTCGGACCAAACTAGAAGGACTTCGTATCAAAACTGAAGTTACAATGAATTAATAATGTGTTTTACAACGCGGACAAACACATGATCTAGGGCGAGGTACACTCTGGTGTCCTCAAGCTCACTGGGTGTGAAAGTCTGATGTAATGTAAGAAATTATATTGCCACTTTAGCACTTGAGAACCGAAAAATTCGGGCTTCGGGTGAGACTCGAAACCACGACTTCCGGATAAACGCTCCGACGCTCTGCCAACTGAGCTATCGAGGCTACAGTCATGCATGTTCAGCGACCCAGAACACCCCTGAATGCAACTTTTTAGCAAAATTGAAGCCAAAAATTTTTTGGTTCCCCGTGATCCCCGCTTGGAAAACTTTCAAATTTAAAATATTGAAAATTTTTAAATTTTGCTGCAGATTGAGCAGAAATGTATTCAAATACATCGATATCAAATGTGAACAACATCGGTTAAGTTTTGCGAAAGTTACGCACAGCTGTACGCCTGCCTTAGTAAAGGCATATATAGGAGGCTCTTCAAATTAACCGAACATTAGCCGGTGAAAAAGCAGCAATGATTCTCTTGTTGTGTGTAAACGTGTAAACATGTGAATAAAAGTTGTAGGCTATATAGTTCTTGACATTCTACAAGGACGGAGGCGAATTCACGCAGGGTATGTGAGCCACCATTGCGGATGTGAGCTCAGTTTCAAAATTCGCCCCCAAAAGCCGTAAGTGTTGGCAATTAAGAAAATTTGAAGTCGTCCCAAAATCAGACAAGGCAACAGCTAATTTACACCTCGTCTTTAGTTTAATATCTCAGTGTCTTCTTAGATCTGAGAGGAAAGATGATGTAAACAAGAAGAGATCATTGCTTGTGTTAAGTATTTTGAATCCAACCTACCGAAAGGCAAATTAGTCGTACTTGTTTGAAGGAGTCAGGTTTTCACTAGATAACGCTGATTTTGAGCACTCACAAATCAAGAACAAAAACAAAAATGTCAACTAATTGCTGGGTGCAAGCCTATGCTGACTGTTGACAGAAGCAGTTAGTAGTTCATTTATCGATAAGAGTAACTGAGCCAGTGAGAGCGAGAGAAGGAAACACAGAAAGACACAAACCAGAATTAGAAAAAGAGAGATTGATTTCTGGCTAACATCTTGCCAGGTTGGACTAGGGTTGTCTCATTCAGGCAAGCGTAGGCTACCCCGCTCCCCCATTAACAAGCCTCTATTCATAAAATGGCAAAAATTCCAGGCCTTAATTAGTATATTAATTAACGGGGGACACCAGACCCGACAATAATCCACAGTTCTGAGTCTTGATTAAACTTAATATATACTACGATGGGATAACTATATGTTTGCATGATGAAGGTACATAGAAATCTCTTGCCTTCCTCTGTTAGTTAGGTGATATTAGATATCACTTGATGACAGAAGCTATGAACAAACATTGTTAAAATGGAAGGGCCGGCCTTGATTGTGAATTTCTTAGCTGTTAAAATTGGATAGATTCAGTTTAAATGGTGTTTTGATGAAACTGCCTCGACATGAGTCACGCCGTCAAACACCCTTTGCAAATAGTCTAGCTATTTGCTATCATTAACTGCTACTAAGCGCGTTCTGAAATTAAATTTTATTTTTAGATAGATACGTGAAGGATATTCATACCGCAAGATTGGCTTGAAGCTTGGAACATACACCAAGAGCCCATCTACGTTAGTTTGGATGCACAAATAAACGATGAAGAGCCAACCTGTTTCTTGAGTTAGAACTAACAGAACTTTGTACCTTCCAACAGAAAGGTATATATCACTTCACTAAAATAAAGACTTTCGCCTATTTGAAAAATGGATATAGAGAGAATGAGATAATTAAGAATATCTAATTTACAGGTCAGATTCAAAGCGTTATGGTAACTCTAACTACTCTGCAGGTCGCGTTTTGAAGTGGCACGAACTGTACATTAACAAAGGTAAATTATTTGTTAATTAATTATTTGTTATGATCCTTCAGAAACCGTCGAATCCGACTACCATCCCGAAAGCTTTCTCCTCCATTTTATGCTTTGAAGTAAACTTGTTTTCCTGCATCTTTACCAAACAGCACAAGGAAATGACTACAGGCTTTTGTTGACAAAGTTCCACTCCATTTTTACATCAAACTACGTTACGTACCTAGTTGATGAAGGAGAAAACTGCATATTCCTGTATTTACCATCAAACGTTTGTATCTTTTCAGGATCAAGAGTTGAGTTTATCATGGAAACTTCTTTCAATCAAGTAGGCAGCACAAAATAAATTATCACAGACTGTGAAGCAAATTGAGGGCAGATGAATTTGAAGTCCTCAGAAAAAGAGTCCGTCAACTTTTTAGCCCCAATTCAGTTGACCTGTATACTAATGGAAGCTAATTTCAGGCAAAGAAAACGCTTACATTTAACCTACCCTAATTGCCCATAATTATCTTTTATAGAATAAAGAAATGAACAACATATTTTTGACACATGACGTGACTTTTGAATGTCTGCCTAAAATGGCTAATGGCTTGCATAATTGAGGCAGGAACAAAGGGATCATTGCGGAAATGGCAATCTTAAAAGTCCTTAATGTAGTTGTAAAAGTTTTTACAGAGATAGACCAACTAAGAATGTTTTAAATATTATTCAAAAAGAAAACATAAAAAATTATCCCTGGATTGCACCAAATAAAGATTAGGACTAACTGAAGATTAACTGAGGAGTAAGTCCTATTTTTGAATGGGAAACCAGTACTTAGTCCTGAGCTAATCCGCAGTTAGTCCTCATCTTATTTGGTGCAATCCAAGGCATGGGAAGTTTTAGGCATGTCTAAGATTGCACCGTAAAAACGCTAAGATCACAGATGTAAATTGCTGAGACTATTAGCTAACACAGTTGTTTAAAATTGTATGCTGCGGGCGGCATGGCATATGTCCTGCAGGAAAATACTGAATTAGGGATGTAAATAGACTTTATGCGAAAATGTGTGAGGAAGGTTTGGAAAAAGGACACAGAGGAAATCTGTAGATTTTTGTTTTGCGAACAATCCAAAAAGTATCTTATATCAATATATCAAATATCTTCTATATAGTCAACAAATTTGAATGAACAAATGATAAATTCTCATATATAAGTCATAACATAAGAATAAAAACATTTACAGAATATTAGCATAAATAGTTCAAAATTTTAAATAGCGATGTGTGCATATGAACAAGCCTACAACATTAAAGTCTACCCGAAAGCTAATAGTCCCTTGAGGCAAGGTTTACCAAAGGCAAGCTCAATTGTTTCCGAAAGAAGAGTGAAATGCCTATAAAAACGTTTTTGAAAGATAGATAAAAGATCTCTAGCTGTTTTTTGTCCTGGAAAAAATGACCTGAAACTTGCTGCTCCAGTGGCAGTAAGCATTGACGTAGCTCTCTTAGAAGGCCTGTCAAATGTGATCTATGATCCCAATAACAAGAGCGCCCATCGTTTAAGACCGACATTTTTCATTTAAAAAGAAGAAGAAGTCAAGCAAATACCAGAAATGCAGTCTAATTCCAGCCAAATGGGAACCTGAAATGTAGCATACAAGGTAAAATGTGCTACACAGACTATACACTACGTTTTGTTACGGCACAAGGCCTGGAGCAAAAGTAATGCTTTATAGTGACAGAGCAAAATTATAGTGGGATCAAGAGTGTGGAATTAATTTTCTCGTAACGTGAAAACTGCTTTAGCTTTATATTATGTACGTTTATGCTCAGAATGGTGGCAAAATTTCACTTTCTACGATTTCATACAAATTTTCATTAGTTTTTAATGCTTAAAGGTGTACGGAAAGATAAGGGACAAAGCTTTAAATGCATAAATTAATATAAGTTATTCTGGAAATGGAAATGTTAACAAAAACATCACTAGTTTACCGCTTTTCGAGTTTAACCATATCTCAACTCTCGAGCTGGCACATTGATCTAGCCTATGGTAATGGTAGCAAGACTTAAAACAACTTCACAGGTTCTGTAAAAGATACATGCATATAAAATTTCTTTGAAACAATAAAGTGAAATTTAAGACAGAGTCTGTCGTGTAGTCACGATCACGAACACCCTTTACCTGGTTCAGTTTTGAAAATTAGATTGCAGCCGGACAGGAAGACCTCTTGGGAGCTAACAACCCAGAAAGTTCATGAAAAACGTTTTCAAGGCTATCAAAAAAGCTGTAAAAATTGACAAGAACGTTCATTAGCCCCGGCAACGAATGTAAATTCTGGCACTTCAGTGAAAGTTTAATGACATTCTAAAACGGTGATTTGAGTGCAAAAACAGCTTGACGAAGACATGTCTAACTAAGTTCCCATGTAAATATAAAATTCCACATAAATTATGTTAAATTTTACCAACTACAAATAGGTAGAGTGGCAAAAACGTCCTCAAACATTGGTTAGATTTATACCGCTCAGCATTAATAGATCTCAAAGTGTAAGAAGGCAGATGCACAATACCTGTTTATGTAGAAAGAAAGCATCAGTTGATTTGATAGTAGCATTATCTGCTTCATTGACGATACATCTAAAGTCTGACCAAAAAATGTAGAAAGCGAAATTGTTTTCTTAATATCTCAAAAACGCTTCAAGATAGCTACCACAAAATATATATTTTCTGAACCGGACTGATGAGATCTTTCTTTTCGTGAAAAAATTTTCTTAAAATTTCCCGTGCGATTTCAAAGGGCGCCGCTTTTATATGTACAGAAGGATTGGTACATGGTACTGCCGCGATTTTTTCAGGAAAATTTTCCCCTTGTATGAAAGTGCTACACACCAAATTTCAACTTATTTGGCTGAAAATTGCGTGAGTTATTCAATTTTTTAGATTTTCAAAATCCTTTGATCTTTGCCGCTTTTTCGACTTTGACTGGTCATTACTCGCGACTCCCTCAACGGAAAAAATTTTCGATTAGATTTTCAGGACCGCCTAGACGTCCGCTTTCACCCGATATATGTGAGATTTCAATATTTGAAAGTCGATTTTTTCGAAAAATACCACATTTTGACCCAAAATTTCGACACAGCGAGTCTACCAAGTGAGTAAAAATTACATAATCATAAAGTTCAATCTAAGCTGAATCCAACGATATAAAGTTTTTGTGGCTACGACTTACATTGCGTCCGCAATGAATTTTTAAACAATTTCCCTTTTTCAGCTGGTTTTTGCTAGTTTACACTGGTTCAGGCAAATCAAGGCGGCAACATCAAAGGGAGCCAAAAACTAGCTGAAAAAGGGAAATTGTTTAAAAATTCATTGCGGACGCAATGTAAGTCGTAGCCGCAAAAACTTTATGTCGTTGGATTCAGCTTAGATTGAACTTTCTGATTATGTAATTTTCACTCACTTTTGCTAGACTCGCTATGTCAAAATTTTGGGTCAAAAAGTGGTATTTTTCGAAAAAATCGACTTTCAGATTTTTAAATCTCACATATATCGGGTGAAAGGGAACGCCTAGGCGGTCCTGAAAATGTAATCGAAAAATTTTTCCGTTGAGCGAGTCGCGAGTAATAACCAGTCAAAGTCGAAAAAGCGGCAAAGATCAAAGGATTTTGAAAAACTAAAAAATTGAATAACTCACGCAATTTTCAGCCAAAAAAGTTGAAATTTGGCGTGTAGCACTTTCATACAAGGGGAAAATTTTCCTGAAAAAATCGCGGCAGTACCATGTACCAATCCTTCTGTACATATAAAAGCGGCGCCCTTTGAAATCGCACGGGAAATTTCAAAAAAATTTTTCACGAAAAGAAAGATCTCATCAGTCCAGTTCAGAAAATATATACTGTGTGGTAGCTATCTTGAAGCGTTTTTGAGATATTAAGAAAACAATTTCGCTTTCTACATTTCTTGGTCAGACTTTAGTTCACATTCACTACCCGCATATGCCTGTTAAATCCTCAATAATCAATCGTGCTTATGATATGATCAACAGGATCAGTGCACCTTAAGGTACTGGTTTCCTTTCGGGTATTTTTGACTCATACGGCTTTAACCCTTTACGTAAATGGCTAAAACTTACGAAATAACCTAGCTCTTTAACATTCTGTCCCGTCTTTTTCGGCCAAAAGATGAGAAAGTTTTGGTTTTTCGCCTTAGGCTCCCAGTAAGTAGACAAAACACGGGATTGGTTGCTATGGCTGGAAAGAGGACACGAAAACGAACATTTTTGCTCTTACAACTTTTGAGCTGTCTCCAGTGGTTAATTAAGTCGGTATAAGCAAAAAACTGTTTTTAGGGTCAAAAAATGGTCACTTTTGAGGAAATCAATTTTTTCAAAATTACTGCCACATGTTAAGGACAAAGTTGGTTTATTTATACTCAATCGATACAGCGTCGAACTGCACATTTTATGAATGCCTAGTAGCCGGAATGTATTGCTTTTAGCTGAAGATTTGGCCGAAAAACCATTTTGGCAAAACTGCGATTATTTTGTTTCGAACATCGATTTCTCAAAAACTGCTCGACGGATTCCGGAAATTTTTGGAAGAATCTGAAATTCGCACTTCTGCGGAGGGACGTTTTTCTTGGTTTGGGCTAAAACGTATCGAGTAGCAAGAAAACTCAATGCGAAATTGCGAAATTTCGAGTCATCGCACATTTGCCGGATTTTCTGGAGTATTGAGACTTCTTGAGCCAAATCCAAAAAAACGTCCCTCGGCCCATATGTCCTTCATATCGTGACACATAAAGAACTTTTGGCCGATTCTTCAGTTCTGAGAAATCGATGTTCAAAGATTTTTGGTCTACACTCTTCATGTTAGATGTCAGTATGTCAAAAAATTACTGCAATTTTTTTTGCTACTTTTGCCGGTTTCGTAAGCTCATGTGAATGTACAGAGAATAAGCTTTAAAACGATGTATTAAGCTCTTTCCAACTCCCGAAATTGCGAAAGTTATAGCGGTTCAAAAATTTACTAAAAAAGCACTGCACAAAAGGAAACCAGCACCTTAAGTAAATTTTGATAAAAATAGCTGAGGGGGGTCTATCCTTTTTCCCTTCTCGACAAGGGGGACTACCCACTCCTTGTCGATCTGGGGAGGTCTGCGTCTGCACACCCCATTGTCACCACGTTAACCTATGGTTGTCATCAATATTAGACTTTCAGTAATCGTGATAACAATCAAATTATTCAAAATCAATTTGAATTAAAGTGATATTGTAATTTCAAACCCAACTAAAGGAGCAGATAGACATCACTGGAGGGAATTAGAAATTTCCTACGTCACTAATTCTGAGACAATTAGGGCAAAGTCTTAAACTCGCAGACGGCAAGCTAATGACATAAATTTTCAACTGCTTTCCGCTCCGAGGCAGCTTTTTGAGTGTAAATTAAGCAAGACGAAACTAGTTTGGTCGGCCGCAAACTTAACTTGGAGTAAAAGTTATGACAACTTTGCTATAACAGCTTTCTTTCTTAACACAAAATAATAGGTTAATCACGAAGCTGGCAGAACTAGGATCCAGTTGTGGACCGTGTCAAGAAGTTTGCAAGTTTGCACTTAATTTTGCCTTAAAAGCATTTTTGAAAGATTTTAAAATGCTATTCTAAATGTATACATATTTGATTTTATAGGCTTAACACTATTTTCGTAAAGTTAGCTACCCCACCCAAAGCAACTTCCGCTAAGTTATACAAAATCGGCTCTAAAATGCTAAATATGTAGTGACATTAGCTGAAGATAAATATTTTGTTAGGTACCGCCGATCCGATACTTGTGCACAGGTGGACAAGGGGGTATTGGCCATAAGGGGTAAGAAAATTGCCCAATAAATCGGTTTTACTGCTATCATTTCCAAAAATTTTCCGGCTTTGCCGGAATTTTTCCCTTAAAATCACTTTTTTTGCTAAAAAACGTCCGAAAAACGTGTGGGTAAAAAAATCGCGATTTTTTATTAAAAAATGGCAAAAATTGCTTAAAAATCGCTTTTAAGGTACCCTTAAGGTGCTGGTATCGTTTTGTGCAGTGCTTATGTGGGTAGTTTTTGAAACGCCCTAACTTTCGCAATTTTGCGAATTGGAAAGAGCTTCATACATCATTTTAAAGCTTATAATCTGTAGACTCTCATGAAATTACGAAACTAGTAAAAATCCGCAAAAATAGCGAAAATTTTCTGACATACTGACATCTGACCGGCTGAATATTGACCAAAAATATTTGAACATCGATTTCTCAAAACTGTGGGATCGGCCAAAATTTTTTCTTGCGCCGACCTATAAAGGACATGTGGGCCGAGGGACATTTTTTGGGATTTGGCTCAGCAGGTCTTAACGGTCAAGAAAATCCATTAAATGTGCGGTGACACAAAATTTCGCAACTTTGCATTGAGTTTTCTCGCAACTGGAGATGTTTTAGCTCAAACCAAGAAAACTGTCCCTCCGCAATAGTGCGAATTCTCATTCTGCCAAAAATCACGCGAATCCATTGGGTAGTTTTTGAAAAATCGATGTTCAAAACAAAATAATCGCAGTTTTGTCAAAATGGTTTTCGGCCAAATCTCTAACTTAGAGCAGCAAACTCCGGCTAATAGGTATTGATAAATGTGCAATGAGACTGTGTATCGATCGAGTATAAATAAACCAAAATTGTCCGTACGATTTGGCAGTAATTTTGAAAAAACTGATTTTCTCGAAAACGGCCATTTTTGGACCCCAAAAATCGTTTTTTGCTTATACTGACTTAACCACTAGAGATAGCTCAAAAGTTGTAAAAGCAAAAATGTTCATTTTGGTGCCCTCTTTCCAGCCATACCAACCAATCTGGTGTCTCGACAATGTGCTAAAAGAATAATGGCAAAAACCAAAAATTTTTTATCTTTGCACCTAAAAATGCGGGACTGGTCCCAGAATGTTAAAGAGCACCGAAATAGTATATTTGGAAAGTTTCATCCACTTTCATAAAGAATTAAAGCCTATAGGGTCAAATTTACACAAAGCGATACCAGCACCTTAAGACAATTGCTCTCACAAGGGGTAACCAAATTTGCTTCCACAAGGGTCAGTGAAATTTGACCTCCTGTTCAGGTATGTACTTGTGTTATTGTTAATTCAATCTGACGCAGATGTAGCTACAATTACTACAAACTATTTATGCTTTAATCTTAATAACATCAAGAGTCTACTAATCTAAATTGGTTAAATTAAATGCCTAGAGAAAGACACCATAGAAAGACTTGTGGTTACATTTGTATCTAGGCTTTCTTTGGCCTTCAGTTTCCAGTAAAATTCAAGGTATCATATCTCAACTCTTCTGATAAAGGTGCAGAGCATCCTAGATCACAGTCCGAGGCGTGGGCCAAGTCTTCGCATCTAAGTAGTCGGGCACGAGCCCATATCAAAAGATTAGTATAAAACACAAGAGCCCCCATCGGAGTAAAAGGAGGTTCTCATACGTTTGGCACAGCATTACCTTACAGCAAGCCATAGGCGACAGTTCAAGGTTAAGCTCTTTGAAATATTGTGGTGAGTTGTGAAAAGTTGTGGTATTTCATAAATTTGCTATATCTATCCTTCGAACGGAGCAAACGCCAATCTTCTGTCGTAGGAAACGGTAGTAGCATATTTTCCCTCCAATCTAATTTGCATATACAAAAATTAGATAAGTGCTTCGAATTTCAAAATAGAGCGCATTCGATCAAGATGTTCTGGCAGATACCTCTAGTTTTAGGAATAGTGGCTATTGCTGATGGCCAAAGTAAGTTTATTATTTGCTGCGAAACATTATCCTGTAAAAAAGACTTATTCATTATAAATTTTATGCTTTTCATCTGACACATCTGGGCCAATTCCATGAGCGTTTCTTAGGGTATGCGGGTATCCGCCCAGGTGTACACAATTGTTATGGAACATTTTGTTTTGGACCGTTTTTTTGAAAAGGCTGCTTTGTTGCAAATCATATGTGACTTATACCAAGAGTTTATAATACCAAGAGTGAGAAGCTTGGCCCCTCCTAATGGAAATGGCCTGCGAGATGCTCGGCACATTAAGGCCGAAATCTGGGGGGGGGGGGTCTGGGCCCGAACCACTTACCATTGTTCAGCATGTGTTTATATGCGTTTGAACTAAAACGCGTCTGATTGGCTAATCGCCTACCTTATGTCAAATTTACGTGTATAAGCGGACCCCCCCGAGATCTAGGGGGTCCCGCTTAGCGTTGTTAAGCGTGTGTTTATATGCAGTCGAACTGAAAAGCACTGATGAGGATTGCGATAGCTGAGGCTTTTCAGTTCGACTGCATATAAACACGCTTAACAACGCTCAGTGGGACCCCCCTGAGATCTCGGAGGGGGGGGTCCGCTTATACACGTAAATTTGACATAAGGTAGGCGATTAGCCAATCAGATGCGTTTTAGTTCAAACGCATATAAACACATGCTGAACAATGGTAAGTGGTACCCCCCCCCCCCGAAATTTCGGCCTTAATGTGCCGAGCATCTCGCAGGCCATTTCCATTAGGAAGGGACAAGCTTCTCACTCTTGGTATCATAAACTCTTGCTTATACTAAGCACCTAAGAATTTTTACATTCAAAGTTTGTGGGTCAGTCGAAGCTTGACAAGAAGTAGACGATTAAGCTTAGGGGCAGATTCTGGAGGGTCTACCTCAACCTTGAAAGAAGGGTCTGTCTACCCCCAAAAATTCCAAAGGTGGGTTTTACGATGAACGATAAAAATATTTTTAAAAAATTGCTAAAATGAGCTTCAAAATATAGAATTTTTGTAAAAATCGCTAGGGGTACCCTTTGCTGCCCTTTGGCCGGGAGAGTCTACCGTTTTTTTCTCACCGAGGGTAGCTACTCATTTTTGTCGGTCTGGGGATCTACATCTCAATTCCCCTCACGTTATCCTATAATTATAGAGTAATTATATTATTGATTTACTCTAGCTACATGCAGTATAGTTTAGCTATCAACTAGAGTCAAAGAGTAAGATTTCACGAGGTTGAAGGTTTAGATTGCCAAGTTGTCAAAGTATGTTGAGTTTGTCAAACGAAGCGGTTACCTAATTTACTTTTGTGCATTTGTTTTAGTACATTTTTTCGCCTGCATTCCTGATCAGCCAGAATGCATTCCATGCGAAGGTCCTCTTTGTCCTCTGCAAGCCATAATTCGGAATGTGATTGGCAAGCCTCTATGCGATGCTGCCTGTAAGCAACCTTTGATAATGAGCGATATAACATTTCCTGTGGTTGCTTTAATAATACATTTTAAAGTAATAACTACGGTGAACACTTATACTGTCACAGTGTAATAGCTAGTCATGATAAATATATTAGAAACGCAGTTCATCCAGTAGTTAGACTGCTTACTTAATGTATATATGTTTATGTATGTAATGTTTGTTGTTACTTTAAAAATAACAGAGCTACGAATTAGTTTTATCCAATACGTGTTGTTGAGGTGGTCAATACAGATTTTTTAAGGTGTTGATTCTGATTTGTACCCAAATACTTAGTTTATAACAAAGTTAAAATGTACCTGAGAGCATTGACATTTGAAGTGTTTAACAGGTTTAAGCATTAACATTGTTTTACTGTCACAAAACCCAAAATGATGTTTTATTTTGCAGGTAAAGCACTGTCTTTAGCAGCTGCTGGATCAAAAGGTGGAACTGGGATTGGAGGACAGGGAATAGGAGGGGCAGGTGGTGGAACTGGCATCGGTGGTCAGGGTATTGGTGGTGCTGGCGGAGGTATGGGAATCGGCGGGATGGGAATTGGAGGGGCAGGAGGCGGAAGTGGAATAGGTGGTCAAGGTATCGGAGGCGCTGGTGGAGGTACCGGCGTCGGAGGTCAGGGAGTGGGAGGTGCAGGAGGTGGAATGGGAATCGGTGGAATGGGAATTGGAGGTGCTGGAGGCGGAAGTGGAATTGGTGGTCAAGGAGTAGGAGGTGCCGGGGGTGGTACCGGTGCAGGCGGCGAAGGAGTTGGAGGCGCAGGAGGTGGAACTGGAATCGGTGGAGAAGGGTTGGGAGGTGCAGGAGGCGGCACTGGCGTTGGAGGTGAGGGCAATGGCGGTGCTGGAGGAGGAGCTGGCGTTGGAGGAAAAGGAAAGGGAGGTGCTGGCGGTGGCACAGGTGTAGGCGGTGGAGGTCAGGGAGGTGCAGGTGGTGGTGCTGGAATTGGTGGTCAGGGCGAAGGAGGATCAGGTGGAGGTACTGGCGCCGGTGGTACCGGGGTTGGAGGCTCAGGTGGTGGCGCTGGTGTAGGTGGGGGTGGAATTGGTGGTGAAGGTGGTGGCAGTGGAATTGGAGGCGCAGGGAAAGGAGGAAGCGGTGGAGGCGGTGGAACCGGTGGAACCGGAGTCGGCGGCGCTGGTGGTGGTACTGGAGCAGGCGGTGCAGGAATTGGCGGTAAAGGGGGTGGCGCTGGTAAAGGTGGAACAGGAGTTGGAGGATTTGGGGGAGGAGCGGGTATTGGTGGCACTGGAGCGGGTGGGTCCGGTGGAGGAAAGGGAGAAGGCGGCGTAGGTGTTGGTGGCGCTGACGCTGCTACATCTCAGCAGTGAAGTTAAATTGAAATTTGTTTCTTGCCGATAACGTCTGTGATAGCCACTGCCTGATTAAAAATGTTTCTCATGTTGCTTAATTTTACAGCTACCAGAGTTCAGAGTGATGTGTCGTGGTAGGAAAACAAATTCGGCGTAGAAATGTTTCCCGAAGCTAGCTCAAAAATAGGAATATCAGAAGGCCAATTTACATCACAAAACTTTCCACGACAACCCCTTGGTTGAAGCAAAGTTCGAAAGTACAATGAATCTACGAAACTACAAACTCTTGCTGTACAACATTAACTTTCAACCTTTGATGAAACTGACCAAAAAACGCTGGGCTTTGTGTTTATGAATAGCTTGAGAAATCGCTTAAGGTGCTGGTATCGTTTTGTGCAATGCTTTTGTGCGTATTTTTTGAAACGCCATAACTTTCGCAATTTTGTGAGTTAGAAAGAGCTTTATACATCATTTTAAAGCTTATAATCTGCAGATTCTCGTGAGAGTACGAAATCCGGAAATAATAGCTAAAATTTTCTGACATACTGGCATCTGACAGGCTGAATATAGACCAAAAATTTTTGAACATGGATTTCTCAAAACTGTGGAATCGGCCAAAAATTTTTCTTGTGCTGTCCTATAAAGGACATGTGGGCCGAGGGACATTTTTTGGATTTGGCTCAGTAGGTCTTAACGGTAAAGAAAATCCATTAAATGTGCGGTGACACAAAATTTCGCAACTTTGCATTGAGTTTTCTCGCAACTGGAGATGTTTTAGCTCAAACCAAGAAAAATGTCCCTCCGCAATAGTGCGAATTCTCATTCTGCCAAAAATCACGCGAATCCATTAGGTAGTTTTTGAGAAATCGATGTTCAAAACAAAATAATCGCAGTTTTGCCAAAATGGTTTTTCGGCCAAATCTCTAGTTTAGAGCAACAAACTCCGGCTAATAGGCATTGATAAAATGTGCAATGAGACTGTATATCGATCGAGTATAAATAAACCAAAATTGTCCGTACGATTTGGCAGTAATTTTGAAAAAACTGATTTTCTCGAAAACGGCCATTTTTGGACCCCAAAAATCGTTTTTTGCTTATACTGACTTAACCAGATAGCTCAAAAGTTGTAAAAGCAAAAATGTTCATTTTTTGTGCCCTCTTTCCAGCCATATCAGCCAATCTGGTGTCTCGACTATGAGAATAATGGCCAAAACCAAAAATTTCTTATCTTTGCACCTAAAAATGCGGGACTGGTCCCAGAATGTTAAAGAGCACCGAAATAGTATATTTGGAAAGTTTCATCCACTTTCATAAAGAATTAAAGCCTATAGGGTCAACTTTACACAAAGCGATACCAGCACCTTAAGTCCTCAACTATAGATCCTGGAAATCTTAGGGTTGAGCATTTTAGTTGAGTAGAGGCACATCAACCAATGACTTCATACCAATGCGTTTAGTACGGACAGAAAAGCCTGGAAAACCACTATAACGAACAACTTGAATTTGCTTCCAAACTTTCTTTAATTCACAGGTCTACCCTACCGTGCTGAGTATGGTCGAGGATTGGCCTTATTCAATCTACTGTAATGATCAACTAAGTTTGTCACTCCCTCGACACTTATAGCTATGCTGTTCTTCGAATACATAATTCGTTGAGGAACCCAATTTATTTAATCATTAGTCTATTTAATCATTAATTTACTTCAAGTGCAACGATTAAATGGCACGCATTGACCATCTGAATTAATAAATTTTCCCTTGTCTCTTGGACAATCGCAGTAGAGTGCCTTTTTAGCTTTGTCACACTTCTTGGTCTTCTTGGAACACGCAGGGGCATCGTCCAGATAGAGCGTCCAGTTGCCGTAAGCCGTCTTGCAGGGAACTGGCTTGCAAGATGGTTCACAAGAGCTTCTCTTCCAACCTCTGGAACAAGTCTCTCGTCCCGCATTCGTCGTCGTTAATCCATCAATGGCAGATTTCGGTGGAATTGTAAAGTCGGACTGTTTTTCTTTGAGACAGTTTGCAAAGGTTACACACTCTCCGTCTTCGTTAACGTACTTATTATCCTCTTTAGAGCAAACGCAAATCGGATCCTTCAGCTTGGTGCATTTTCTTGCCTTTGCCTTGCATTTCTTGGGACTTCCTTCACGTCGAAGAACTGTCCTGTATTGTCGAATCGCAATATCGCATTTTTGACCAGTTTTTGAAATTGGGCATCCTGGACACCTCCTCACCTCTCGTTTCCAACCCTTTTCGCACTTTTGCAAGAAAACGGCACTGACTGATATCCAAATGATAACAGCGAAAAGCGTAAATCTAACCATCTTAAAGCGTAAACTGAGGAAACTGATTAAAGTGGCTGGTTAAAATCAGAAATCTTAAGCAGTATTTGTTCACCTTTATAACGTATTAAGTCAATACAATTTGCTTTACCGAGATTCAAAAATAACAGTCAAGAGTCAGTTGAAAAATATTGTATATTTTGTTCTTTCTCAAAGAAATTCAGCTTAACTACTGTATATTTCTTCATCTATCACTTCACTTATCATTAAAATAGAAGTAATAATGATCATCACTATAAGTTTAGTTGAGTTAAGGCAAGGATATTCAGAAAAGCGTAGGAGATTTGAATTCAGTTGAAAAAATTTTACAATAGCAATAGATAAACCTCCGTCCAGTATTTCGGCAATTCAAGAAAGATCTGATTAACTCTTGACCTGTTGGGAATTCATGGTTATTTAAGTACAGCAACAGATTTGTCTTTCTGTTATTTCGGATTATCCTGTTTGTGTCTTGTCTTCGTTTCAACTCCTGAGAGGTAATCTTTGAATAAAAAATTATCTTGGAAATAATGTTTAATGTGGCAGGGGATGAAGAAGCTACCACAGCTATACCTACCCAATTCTCGCTCTTTGCACCTCTGGATTCCTGGAGTTACAAAACGTGATATCTGATTGTTAAAATTACATTGAAAATTTTTTCATGTTTTACTTGATTCTAAATAAAAGCTCAAAGTATCACAAAGCAGGTAAACTACATGCATTCATTTCTGTTCGAAAAGTTTTCATTTTGCGTCTATTTAGGGACTAGATTCTGGTGAGCTTTCAGTCGGGTGGTAGTTGGCCGAAGATGTTGCAGCGGAGGATTCTCCTGATTTCCCATCCTGAGATGATCGATTCCGAGATGATCGAATGGTTTCTGTTTCCGTCATCATTCGCTTGTATTTAGTGCGGCGATTTTGAAACCAAACTTTCACCTGAAATATAAAGCAATTCGCAAACGACATTGTAAGAGGAGTACGATATATATATTGATGAATAAGCGCGTTAAATATATAATTAAGTTAGAACGAAAGTTTGGCCCCTTTCGTGTTGTGTCGGGACTATTAAAAGTAATGTAGTAGCTATATAACGTATGATGCTCGGTACTGCTCAAGTGTTTCCAGAAAAACGATCACATAAACCTGTGCTAGAGTCGAAATTTTAAGAAGGTAACCGATCCCAAATTTCGTCCGAACTGAACACAAACGAATTTACTGCAGAGGGTGAGCGACAGGAGCGGAGAGATAATATTCGTCTACTTCCGGCAGCCTCCCAAGCTCAGGTGTGGCATATTCAAGTCTTCCATAGTAGTAAATTGGCCTCTAATAGGAGGATTCTTAGTTGAACTACATTTCTAGTTTGTTTGAGGATGATGACCAAATTGTCAAATCAGTTAGGGGGATCTCAGATTTCCTTGATGAATAAATGAGGGTATCACTGACGGGCAATTAGAACCAGGGATAATGTATAAACAGCTATATGTTTATCTTGACCCAATCAAAGTATGGGTCTTTGGCTTTTGTGTAAGCAAATTTCATATTATGTATGCCATTAACTATAAAATCTAGGTAACATTATCCACCTTTGGAAGGTAACAAACAGACTAATTATGAAGAAGCTACCCCCTGTCAAATGTAGCTTTAACTTGGAAACTTCATCAGGTGAGACAGACCAAATTATGAAAATAAGAAATTTGGAAAAATAGCAGGTTTCTCTGACGACCGGGAAGCAAAAACAGTGTGTGTAAGATTTTTAGAATTTGTAGTTTAATCTCAACCAAAAACTTCCTTTTTAGTGTTAACAACAGATTTGAAAAAGTAGTGTTCAAGTTGTTCCTTAAACAGTAATCGCAAATATATAGTTCTGGCCACTGTCTAGTTATGTTCTCAACAGATAGAAAGTCAAATCTTGTGAAATGTCAATTTTGATATTGTGCTAAATGTGAAGCTGTGCTGCTGTAAGCTAATCTTACCTGAGTCTCACTTAGACTGAGGCGTTGGGCCAGTTGTTTTCTTTCAGCCCCCACCACATAATGATTGTGCTCGAATGCCTTCTCTAGTTGCAGAAGTTGAGTTGGTGAGAATGCAGTACGAATTCTTTTTGGTTTCCGGAACGGATGAAAAAATAGACCAGTTGAACCTCCAGCTAGCAGATCTGTTGTGCCTAAAACATAGAGATTAAATTAATACTAAGTTTTGACTGGCAGCTTATTTATTATTGCAGTTGCTTTTTGTCATGGGAAAGTATTTGGAAAGACCGGTGATTCTTCCGTATACGCACACCTGTGTCTAAAATTCGCAAAACTTAACCGATTGAGCTCAAATTTGGTATGGGTGCATATTAACACATTTTTGATCGATCTGTGACAAAAATCTAAAAATTTAAAAAATTTAAATTTTTAAGTTTTTTAAGGGGGGACCAAGGGGAGAAAAATTGCTCACAGGGGTTTTCAGGGTCGCTGAACACGAATCTGAAAACCGTTTTTCGATCCAGCCTTTCGTTAGCTAGAAATGAGCTTAAAAGTTAAGCTTAAATATTTAGCTTATACTGAGCTAACGAAAAGCTGGATCGAAAAACGATTTTCAGATTCGTGTTCAGCGACCCTGAAAACCCCTGTGTGCAACTTTTCAGCGAAATTGGAAACAAAATTTGTTTGGCTCCCCTTGGTCCCCCCCTTAAAAAACTTAAAAATTTCAATTTTTTAAATTTTTAAATTTTTGTCACAGATCGATCAGAAATGTGTTAATAAAATGCACCCATACCAAATTTGAGCTGATTCGGTTAAGTTTTGCGAATTTTAGACACAGGTGTGCGTAAACGGAAGAATCACCGGAAAAACCTTTTGCGGAAGCTAGGTTACAAACAAAAGTCTTTACTCTCAGTATTGCTACATACAATCTCCAGAGAAGTTAATTTACCTACCTACAACTCCTAAATTCTCCTATTTTTCTGCCGTCTCCAAAATACTCAAGTTACCTTGAGTGCTGGGCTGGCCAGGATTTTTGTCAACTGAATCTATTTTGCTGGGAATGCGGTTTTGGCCGGCCAGTGGTCATTTGGAAGCGACTTGGACTCTCGCCCTTGACGCGCTCTCGACTAATGAGTCATTTCCATGCCCTAAATGTCCGTTTAAACTCCTAAATGACTAAAATTTTGGTTACTTTGTTTTATTCAGACCCCGGTTTACACCATAAAAGTTAAAGCCTGCCAAATAAAACCTAAGTCCTGAAGTGTCCAAATGGAAACTAGTTAAACAGTTATTGTATTCTCTGTGTTACAAAGCCTATAAGCTGTCAAAACGTATAAGCTATAAGCATACCTGAACGGGAGGTCAAATTTCACTAACCCTTGTGGAAGCAAATTTGGGTACCCCTTGTGAGAGCGATTTTTAAGCAATTTTTGCCATTTTTTAATAAAAAATAGCGATTTTTTGCCCACACGTTTTTCGGACGTTTTTTAGCAAAAAAATGTGATTTTAAGTGAAAAATTCCGGCAAAGCCGTAAAATAGCAGTAAAACCGATTTTTTGGACAATTTTCTTACACCTTATGGCCAATACCCCCCTTGTCCACCTGTGCACAAGTATCGGATCGGCGGTACCTAACAAAATATTTATCTTCAGCTAATGTCTACATATTTTGCATTTTAGATCCGATTTTGTATAACTTAGCGGAAGTTGCTTTGGGTGGGGTAGCTAACTTCACGAAAATAGTGTTAAGCCTATAGAATCAAGTATGTATGTATACATTTAGAATAGCGTTTTAAAATCTTTCAAAAATGTTTTTAGGCAAAATTAAGTGCAAACTTGCAAACTTCTTGACCCGGTTCCACAACTGGATCCTAGTTCTGCCAGCTTCGTGATTAACCTATTTCACTGACCCTTGTGGAAGCAAATTTGGGTACCCCTTGTGAGAGCGATTTTTCTTAGGTGTACTTTTTAAAGCGATTTTTAAGCTATTTTTGCCATTTTTTAACAAAAACAACGATTTTTTAGCCAAAACGCGTTTTTGGGCGTTTTTTAGCGAAATATAGTAATTTTAAGTGAAAAATTCAGGCGAAGCCGGAAAATTTTTGGAAATTTTAGTCGTAAAACCTAATTTTTGGGCAATTTTCTGACCCCTTGTGGCCAATTTTCTTACCCCTTGTGGGAGCAATTTCACGACCCCTTGTGGGCGACTTCGCCGAGGGGGGGGGGAAATCCCCCCCCCTTTCCCCCCCTTGTCCACCTGTGGCTATAAGTCAGCTATAGCACATCGTTAGTTTGTAACAGTCCAGGTATATTGTGCGGTTATGGACGAATCAAAATACTAATGAACGAACTAAATGAAGTATGGTATGTAATGGTATGTAATGTAGTAGAGTATAATTTATGTTTTTTTAATTTATTTAATCCTACAGTACTGACAATTTTACAGTTATCAACGTCGAACACAAAATTTCGCACTTCACACGTTTTCTGAGTTGAGTTTTACATTATTTGGAAACAATGAAATCTATGTAGAATTCGCATATTTGTTTTTATTGTTTTTAAAGTTTATGTTCGTACATTGTCAAGTAAGATTGCTTTGCGTCAAAGTTGGTTCTTAGGAAGATTCTTTCTCAGAAAGTTACACTTTCTTCTTCACAGACCTGCATTTTTCAAGTGCTCTATTCATTGCACGATTTATACTCTGCAAACAAAGTGCTCAAAGAGAAACATGCGAATTTGCAGCTTGTTAACGGATATCCAAGATCTTTTGCAATAGCGAATAACTACCATCTTAAAACGCAGTTACGCCCGAAGTTAAGTGCCTCCGTTTAGCTTTCAAACATTTCATAACTGGTCTTGATCTTGAATAAGTTGTGTATGAGCTTTTCGCTAACCCTTTTGTTTAAACTTAAAGCCGATGAGAGGTGTGTGAACAGGACTTAATATTTGCACAAAATTTTGAAAGTTTCAAAAATTATAAAATTCATCTTTACATGAAACGAATGACTAGAATTCGTGTCTAAAAGACGGCCAATCTAAAGGAATGAACCGTAAACTCTTTTCAGTCAAATCGTACACGCACACGGTATTACGGTAGAGAGTTTCTGATCTGGAACCAGCAATGATAATAATAATAATACCTAATAATAATAATGGTGATGATAATAATAATAATAATAATAATAATTTGCAATATTCATATCTGTCTGTGTTGAAAATAAAGCAAAAAGTATCTGTTTTCAGCCCACTGAAGTTATTTGTTTCAAAGTAAGGACACGACACCCCATAACATAACAATATTCAAATAACATGCAAGGTGATGGGACAAGTGAAGAAGATAGATATATTCCTAAAAATCGGACATACCGGAAATTGGCAAAGACTAAACAATAAAAATCTGAAAAATTTGAGCAAACATATAACGAAATGGAGCTTGTTCAAGTGTATTGCTATCCCAGTGCTTAAAACTGTTAATACTCTTTTTTCTCACAGTTTGCCAAGTCGGTTCGTCGGTTTGGGCAGTGTCAGCGGTTTTAAAACTTTGGGTGATGTTGTAGCTGTGAGCTGACACTGCATACCTGCAGCTGCAATAATCCCAAGTGTTCTACAAAACTATCAGCACATCCATTATTTTCTCCGTAATGGAAATCCTGTGGTAGCTGCACCTCGCCGGCAGCCACCCCTTAGCAGTCTTCGTAAAGTGCCCAAGGTAGGAATATCAGGGTTTCCCTACCTCTAGGGGAATAGTGCGCCAGTGCGACTCTTCTTTAAAGCAGGACTGAACAATGATCAGAGTTTTGATTCTGCTAGTGAATTTCTAACAAGAAGTTAAGAAGTTGTTGCATTTTCTAATTGTCTTAAAAATTCCCATAGAAACTTTTGTGTACAGCTCAACTGGGTTTTAATCTTTGTCCTACTACGCGGATTAAGCGGATTAGATCAGAAGCTGGCGGATTAAAAGTTTTTATCCGTGGAGGATAAAATGAATTAAATTTAACTTGTTATGTTAACCCGCGGAAAAATAAAAGGATTAAATGAGTTACTTTAATCCGTTTCATCCGACAAAAGTTGACTAAAACATTCCTCGGGGCCGGATTCGAACCAGCGACCTATGGATTGCTGCTATTATGCCTCTACAGTCCACCGCTCTACCAACTGAGCTACCCGAGGTGTGTAAGTAAGCTTGCAAGGATTCTGTCACTCAGTCATTACAGTAGTTATAATACTAACTGCAGTGGTATGCAGTTACGTACACACAGCTCACCACTCTACTAGCTTCATTGATAAGGACAAAACGCTGCTAAGCTCCAAGCTAAGCTAGTTATGTATCAAATAGCTAAAGACATTCAGTTCATTATTTCTATTAAATGGTTGCGAAACCTGTTGTATATATGTGGTTGTTTGATAGTCACAGATAACGAAGGCAAAAAGGGTACCCGGCAAAAATAGTTTTAGCAGGAATGTGTAAGAATTGCAATGTTTGGTTAATACAAATAAGAGTACATAATTATAAGAGTATGCCACTAGGCACACTCTGTGTTATCAGAGCAAAAACTATGCTCTGCCTGCACGCTAACGGACCACCCCCCCACCCGCAAATCAGTATATACCTAGTCGAAACGGGGGTACGCTCACTCGCTCTACGTTTATGTGCTTAAGCTCAAAAACACAAGCAGTGCGTGCGCGAATTTTGTGCATGCTTCGAGCTTTAGAACACAAACATAGCGCTCAAAATTCTTTGAAGTGATGGGTCTGATTTACGGGGGGGCCCTTAGCGTGCAGAGCATAGTTTTTGCTCTGATAACATAGAGTGTGCCTAGTGGCACACTCTTATATTATGTACTCTTGATACAAACTATCCAGACTTCAGGTTGCTTTCCTCTCAACAGATGCAACTACTTCCTTAATTATAAACTGGGAGATGAAATTTTATCCTTCAATTTAATTAAATTAACTTGAATTTTAACATAAAATTTTAACTTTCAGAGAAAAATATAATGATGAGGGCTATGGGATTGGAAACGGAAATGCACCAGAGCCAGCTGTGGTAGTTCAATCCCATTCCAATTTACTCCAGAGGATCTTGAACTTATCCTCATTTGTCTACACTGCTAAAAATGCTAGAATGGTTTGCAATGGGTTGAATGTGTGGGAAGAATTTAGGAAAATGTTTGGTCACACTTTATAATCTTGGGAACTCAAATATATTGCATTGTAACGATTTAACAATCGATTAAAATTGTTTATTTTCAATAAACATGCCCAATAACTCTAGATTCACTATATACAGTATGTAACGTCAATTTGATCAGTTTAGTTTTTCAAATATCGGTCACAAGAGCCAATAGTAATGATAACATGAACTACATGATACTCCCTTTGGCGAACATCTTACATTTTTCGCAGTTGTCAAAAGCCCTCTAGGTACTCCGGCTTAAGGGGAGGGCGACTAAACTTTTGCCCAAACATCTTCCGATTTGATTCATTTTTGGCATGACTATGAAGCATGTACGTGAGCAAAAAAGTATCAACTCGTTGGTTCTTAGCTGCCTTTCTATGACCCGCTACGCTTCGATCAACCTGGCCGACCCCCCCGACTTTGGCGACACGCAACATAAATACATAAGAATTTTTCACAGCTGTTTGATTCAGTGAAACTGTCTACGCTTTGGCACAGCAAGAGAAGACATATTGGGTAACGTGCACACGGCATTAGCTTTGCAGTAACCCTAATGGTTAGAGAGCAATGCTAGCCCAAACTTGAAGAAATGTCAAAAAATTTGGAAAATTTTGGCCGCCGAATCGAATAATTTAAATGGGGTGCAAGCCCGGAAGCTGAAACTTGGTGTGAACGTACACCCCATAGGTTACAAAATTGGGCCAAATATGAAGGAATTCTGCCGTGGCATTATAGTTTTATTTCACTTGAAACATGAAAATAGTTACAAAATCCGTCAAAAAGAGAATTTTTGAAGATTGTCCAATATGCACAATATGTACATCAATCGATAGCTTTCATGATGCTAAACAACTTTTTTCTTGGCGCAATCGCGTATTTGCCACCTATTTCAAGTTATTTTCGAAAAACTGAAATATCATCGTTTGAAAGGACCACTGAATTGAGGAATTTTACCTTCAATTTGCCTTAGTTTAGAAGACTTGACTGAGTTTTGAAAATGGGTTTATCGGGTAGAACTCAGCCATTTACACGTATTTCGTTGCTTAACAACTGTGTTATGCTGTTTTCTTTTCGTGTGGCAGGCTGGAAATTGCTAGAAGAATGTGCCGGTCAGGCAGTTGACTTGGCATTCAACTGGATACTCAAAGTAACAAACACGCATCCATTTACGAAGGAAACAAGTTTTAATTTATGTTATTGTGGCAGGGTCAGTAAGGCTACAAATCAGTACAATTTGAGCCAAATTTGTCAACGTTATCATGCTAGAACACCTTAGGATACTTTTTGAACCATGCCAAACAAACGTTTTTCATGTTTCAAGTGGAATAAATCTATAATGCCACGCAGAATTCCTTCATATTTGGCACAAATTTGTAGACCTATGGGGAGTACCTATGTTCACACCGAATTTTAGCTTCCAGGGTTGTACCTCATTTAAATTATCCGATTAGGCGGCCAAAATTTTCTAAATTTTCGACATTTCTTCAAGTTCGGGCTGGCATTGCTCTCCAACTATTAGGGTTACAGCAAAGCTAATGCCGTGTGCATGTTTTCCAATGTCTTCTCTTGTTGTGCCAAAGCATAGACGTTTTCACTTAACCAAACAGCTGTGAGAAATTTTTAAGTATTTATGTTGGGTGCCGCCAAAATCGGGGGGTCGGCCAGGTTTTCGCGGACGTTGTGCATTATAGGAACCACCTAGAAATCAGAGACTTCATACTATTTTGGCCATGCACATGCTTTACATGCCTGCAAAAAAAGAATTGAAATCCGACAAACTTTGGGCACCTCCATTTTAGTCGCCCCCCCCCTTAAGTACACATGACAAAATTGAGGGTTTACCGTAAAACCTTCTACTCCTGAAGGCGTACTCCTTACAATGGCCTTTCGTAGTCAAATCTGTAATTATGATTGATGACGTTTCGGATTAAAAGTTTATGAAGCCGGAGATTTGGATAAAAATGATTACAGATTATTTAGACAGAAAAATATTTCAATAAGTGGAGGACCTAAAACTAAAACATTTGGTCTTGACTTGAGCTAATGATGATATAGTTGGCTATCCGGTTAGTTGGTATATAGTTGGCTATCCGGTTAGTTGGTATATAGTTATAACATATCCAGCTTCGCTATATTTTATTGAAACGACAGAACCTTTACTTCATAATATTAATCAACAGTATTATTGAAAATAACTGAAATATCACGAAGAAATTGGCAAAATGCAAACCGAATATCGGTTTAAATAGACATTTATCCAAAGGATGTTCCAAGGTAATCGACGTTCACAATGTTATCATTATTTCTTTTCTATACCAGGTGTTTTCATGTGTCTATTTTTAACATTTGGGTCTTATCTCGATTACCCCCCCCCACCACTTAAACTCCTTAAAACTTAAAATTTGGTAGTTCATAAATAAAGATTATAGATTTGGCTACACTGAGTCGATAACAAAAACAATAAAGACCGGTGTACGCTTGCCTGAGTAGAAGGTTTTGAATTATTTGTAAGGTGTGCGCCTACTGGAGCAGAGCATTTTAAAGTACATCCTCAGTTTTGTAGAGTGAGCGCCTACCGATGTGGAAGGTTTGTGACAATTGCGAAAAATTGTTAGGTGTGCACCAAACACAGTATCACCATGAAATATGCAGAAAATTCATTCTTCAAGATTCGTGCTTACCCTGAAACAGCGGATGATGCACAAAGCTATTGTGTTTGTAAAGATCCAGAAAGTTGGCGGCCCATTGGGAGGAGTAAGAGATCACTGACGGAAGCGACGGAGTTCCACCGGACATCGAAAAAAGAGGGTTTGCAGGGGGTCCACTCTCCAGAACCAGGGCTCCTCGATTGGGGAAACAGAACGGAATCAGTGAGGATGTGTTGCTCAAATTGGGTTCCGGCTGCTGGGGAGTCCATGCTGTGAGATTAGAATTAAGAGAGCAGCTGGGTGTGGGTTTCAAAGTCTTGTTTTCAGGAGTACTTAGACCGGGACTGGATGGCTGTAGTCTAGCACTGGAGCCAGCTTTATTGACGGTTGAAGCCACGCTACTGTTAGCTGAGTCCGAATTTAGTACCACCGGTTGTTTATCTTCACCGACCAAACAATTGATTGAAAAGTTCAATTTAGACATTTAAACGTTCCTTAAAACGCAGACTAACAACAATTCAGCTTTAATCTCCTCTTAGCAAAGTAAGGGAAGGGGCGTCCAAACTTCTCTGAGCTGAGCTATAAGTGTGAGATTACGGTAGCTTGTAAATATTTGATTTGTTAAATATGTTACATGACATATTGGTAAGACCCGCCTTTGTGTCTCCTGCAAAAGATTAATTCTGATTCGTTAGAAAATTATGTGAAGGTCTGTCATAGAATAGGATTGGTTGAAACGATAGAATTTAGTAATTCTCTTCTGAACTAGACTTAGGGACTCCAAAACTGTGTTCAGATTGTCACTTAAGATGAATTCTTCTTCCCTAAGTGTAAGTACTCTTCAGCTAGCTTAAAGTTAACCTCAGAATAAGCCGTGGGATTGTAGTAAACTTTACCCAACAATCATTGTAACTAATTTAACGTCATTTTACGTATGTCAGGTGCTTTGGCTATGAGACGAGCAAAAGAAACATGAAGTAGCAAACAGAACATTGTCTCTCCTCAATAATTTTCTTCTAGTATCTGTTCAGAAAGAAAGTAACCACCAGCGGGTGTAACAACTCTAATTTTTGGAAAACAGACCGTTGTGAAAACTAATTCAACAAGCACTGAGAATAAAGATTTGCAACTGGATATATATATATATATATATATATATATATATATATATATATACATATACACAGCAATTTTAAAATTTCTGCGAAGTTTAAAAGATAACTTGTCCATTCCAATACTTTGCTGGGCCTCGTTGCATAAAACACTGATTACTGATTAATCAGTAATCAGTAATCAGAAATCAGTAAGTTGCATTAAGTTGCATAATCAGTTGCATAAAGCATTTTACTGATTACTGTTTACTGATAATTTGTCAGTATATAAATTGCCATCAGTGTTTGTTCACTGATTATTTACGTTAGAACGGTGATTTTCTTCGAATTAATTGATTTGGGCTTTGTGATTTTAGTTTCTCTGGTACAGTAGAATGCACTGCCTCCACTGATATAAAAATCTTCGTGATCCCATGACTACAACCTGACTTTTAGTCCTTTAAAATATGATGCCTTATTTTTACAAATCAACCGGTTTTAAGTCGCCCCAAAATTTTCTGCTTGAGAATTTATTTTTTCCTGTTTCATATTCATTATTGAATCAATATTATTAATTAATAATAATTCTTGCACAAAAACTTCAGCTTTTGTACCATTTGACTCGCGAATAGGCGTTCACACAATTCTATGTACTTGGCATAAAATACTAATTACATTTACTGATGGTTTATCAGTAAATCAGTATTCAGCAATCAGTAGCTTTATGCAACGGAAAAAATGTTACTGATTACTGATGACACTGATTACTGATCGTTCTGATAACTGATTACTGATGGTTCTGATAACTGATTACTGATTGTTTTATGCAACGGGGCCCTGGCCTTGCATGAGCTACCGTAGGACTTGGTAGCCGAGCAGTGCTGGTATTTGAACTCTCATTGCCCGCTTATGGCTTCGCTGGAAATCAAAGCTGACACTTCTCATTCTCGGATTGCAGTCAGGCGTCGTGCTAATCAACCACTGCTCCGCGGGGCTAGGAGAGATGAGATCATAACTCCTATACAAATGGAGCTCTCAATATAACACCGCCTGCCCAGATTGATGACCAAGGCGTAAAAGAAAACGGACATAAAAGCTGTTACCGCTTACAGCAATCCTATCTTGCGGTCAAAAATTTAGCTAGTAGTACTCTGGATAAGTGGGGCATAAAGGAGCATAAAGTGCGTTAAGGTCTTCTAATTTCAAAAAAGATCCATACTTGAAAATGGTGAAACATTTTCAAGATTTTTCATTTCATTTCAACATTTGCATTTTCATTTATTCGGATTATAAACCTGCATGGGACCGGCCTGGAGGGAATCAGTTATTATATTTAATCTTAGATTTGCAGCTGACTGATCGCTTGGGTATATTTGCGACAATATTTACAGATTTAGTATACCAGTTACTGAAGATAACTGTCTGAATAGTCTTTTTATTTTTCCCATACCAATTTACCTTATCACGGCTAATTATAGGTCATGCCTTCTTTTACTGGGTGTTTTGCTTTCCATTTTAATGCCCTAGATTAGAGAAAAAGGGTTTTTTACTCAATTTTTGAGCTTAATCATAACCTAGTCAAAATTAGGAGCAATCCTGGCTCTGAAATCGGTCCCATACATAATCGTTATAAAGGCACTAGATGTTGGTTGAAAGGTACTATTTTAGACCTATTATCGCATTAAAAGATTCCACTAAAGGTTAGACCTGGCACACCTTTTTATCGAATAATAATTTGCAGTCATTTTAGCCAGCAAAGATAACAGTAGCCTATTATTAGAAAAATGGGATAAAATTGAGCTTCTAAAGAACCAATTCATATAAGAGGAGTGATTACATTGGAGTCGAAATGTTGTGAGATTTAAGAAAAAACGTCGTTAGGCGGACCAAAAGCATTGCGGTTTCGACAAAAACTTAGTAAAACATAATTTGAGAACTATCTGACTTCTTCAAAGCAGTTAAGCTGGAGCCTACCTATATACATAGGTATATTTAACAACCTTTAGTCAGGAAAAATTTTATTATTTTTCGTAAATGCGAATTTCAACTATCTTTCCTATATATTCCTTTCCTTTCCTTTCTTAGAGCCTTTCCTTTCCTAAAACCTTCATGCACGGGGTGATATGAAATACTTTATTTCTCTACATGAATATCAAATTAATGTTATCTACTTCGTCTTTACAGCTGGTCTCGTCTTTCGTTACTTCATTTTTCCACCTATCCGCATTTGTGGAAAGGCACGCACTCTCCGCTGGAGTGCACATATCTGCCTAGAGCCCGCGGGCAGTCGCACTGCAACTCTGGCTTGTCGCCACACTTGGGATCCTCCTTCAGACAACTGGGCTTCGGATCCAGGTACTGTTTCCACCCATTCAAAGCAGTGGAACAGGTAACCGGGGCACAAGAAGGAGCACATTTGTTTTGCTTTCTCAGCCAGCCTCGAGCGCATCGAGCCCTTCCAGTACCATAGGTTATCTTTCCATCCGTTGTTTTCGAGCTGGCCAACTTCTTCATTTCAGACAGACACGAATCAAAGGCAACACACTCCTTCTTTTCGTTCACATACTTATTCTGATCAGCTCTGCATTCACAGATTTCTGCCGGCAGATCAGTGCAATCCGCCGCTGCAGCGCTGCAGGACTCTTTCTTCGATTCCACCTTGAACACTGAACGGTAGCCAAGGATTGCTGCTGCACATGTTTTGGTGGCTCGGGTCGGTGGCTTGCAGCCTTTGCATCGCTTGGCGGTTTTGGTAAAACCTGTCCCGCAGGTCACAGCCGAGTCAACCAGGATTCCAGCCACAGCAAGAAACCACAGTGCAATCAGTAGATTTCGCATGCTTTCTGAAACAATAGGTGTCTAGACAATTGATTATATTAAGGAAAATTAATACAACACGGAAATGTTAATGTTTATGTACTTTTATTATTTTTACTCGATTTCAAATATTCGATACAGCAATACCATCAGACATAGAACTATCGAAACATTCACAGTCGTGCCTCATACAGATAGGACTGCCTCACTGTTAAATACGCACAACTTCCACCGAACTATACTTCATAAAACTAACAGAGGAACGAAACTAAACACTTTTATATTTTTTTGTTTGGTTCTAGCACTCACTAATTCATTTCCAAATTCAAAGCTCATGACACGCTGTCGGAGAAAACAAATGCCCAGTAACCAAGTTTATTTGTACCAAATTTATTTGAAGACTAAGGGGTAAGACCATAATGGTATCATCTGAGTTTAAGGCTTTTGGCTTTTTAGGACTTTTGGTCGGGCTTTGACTTGCCTCACGAATTCTGGAGATTTAGTAAATAGAAGGCTATGGTTTGGTATTGTTGGTTTTATACCATGGTTCTCCCATAAAATGAAAACCCTAATTTATTTACATAGACAATATACTCTTAAAGAACCTTTATTTTCTACAGAAACGTCATCAACTTACGTTGCTAACTCTGTACTGACAGAAATAGTAAACTGGAGAAGATCGGTGTTAATCTGACAAAAATATATATTTTCCAAAAAGCTTAGTTTTAATTTATTAAAATCCTTATTTATTCAGCAGTCATTCGCCAACTCCAAGTACCAACTTGTTCCACCTAATCATTAAACCGGATCTGGTGCAACTTCGCACGAGTGACAAAATGGACGCAATTCAATCCACTCTAAATTTAATTTAATCCGTATAGCTTATTCTTTTGTTAAACTTCAGCAAACTTGATTCACAATAGACAACACATCATCCAAACCAAATCTATGTTAGGCAATACCTTTAGAATTGTCAATTAAAAGTTGTTTCAGGATATCATTTTTTGCCACGGACTCAATCACCGCCAAGACACTACATGAGACCTATATGGTGTTGCTCTCCGCAGTCCTGTGAAAGTGGACAAGAAGCGGAGAAGCGAAGACCACGGATAGAAAATGTGATCCCCAAGCCAAGTCGGTGTACGGTTATTGGCCAGTGGCCGCAGTCACAAATGTGACAGTGTCCCAAATCAAAATCCTTTAATAGGCAAAACTGCCGAACAATACTTGAACTGAATCAAACGAAGAACTAACCCCAATAAAACAGGAGAGCTTGGAATTATATAGAGAGACTTACACAACAATATAGGCAGACTGGCGGCGTCTGTAGCAACAAGAAAAAGGCGTCTAAATGCAGCAAAGTTTTGAGAAGCTTGGAAAAGCTTTGAGAAGAAAAGGAAAACATAATTCCAATTGCTACATTCGCCTCCTCAAAGAGAGGCTAAGCTAAACTCAGATCGAGTAACCACAAGCCAATAAATATAAAAACTAAATAAATGATATTGGTCAAGTTTGTTCAAGTTTCTCAAGTATTACACTTCAGTGCCTCTCTGTTCTTTGTTGGATGTTCGTTGCTGGAATGCCGTTCTGTTCGGAGTTGCACAGAAATCCAACAAGGATGGAAGCTTCTTCGTCTCGCACGCTGGGGTTTGTTTCTGCAAGAGTACATCCCCTACATGACTATTGAGCATACACCAAGTGCTTCCAACAAACCAGCTGATGCTCTTTCCCGCCTACACTTAATTTCCGCCATAACAACCTCCCACACCTTAGCTGACAAACAACAGCAAGACACGGAATTGCAAAAGATTGTACACGATTTACATCGATCCCCTCAAGGGTCTCAACCCAACACTTCTTTTGTTTATGATGAAGAAACTGCGTGCTTGTATTACAAAAAGGGTTAACAACTCCTCCCAGTTGTCCCCCACGACCTTAAAATGGACCTTTAGAAGCCTTTCATTCTTGTCCTTATACCGCGCACCTTGGATTTGATAAAACTAAAAACTTAAATCACGCTATTATTGGAAACTACTGTCGCTCTTGTGAAACCTGCGCTACCAAGAAAAATCCCCCTACCACAACCCGAGAACCTTTGAAGCCTTTGCCGCCTCCACAACGTCCCTTCGAACGAGTTTCTGTTGACGTTCTTGGTCCCTTTTCACGCACTGTTCACAACAACAGGTGGATTATTGTTTTTATCGACGCATTTACTCGGTGGCCCGAAATTATTGCAACTCCCGATCATACTGCAGAAAGAATTGTAAACGAAATTGTTTGCAGACACTCTGCTCCCTCCGAGCTTCTCTCCGATAGAGGTGCAGAATTTTTATCCAATCTAGTTCAATCTATTTGTTCTCTTTTTGACACACGCAAAATTAATACCACTCCGTATCACCCACAAACAAATGGACTAACTGAACGTTATAACCGCACTTTAGCCACCGTGCTCGCAATGTATACCTCCACTGGGCAAGATGATTGGGATGATTTTATACCTCTAGTAACGTTCAAGTATTAGCTCATCTACTGGTGATTCTCCTTTCTTTTTACTTTGCGGTCGCGATCCTATATACCCCATTGAGGCTACTCTTCAAAGTTCCCCTTCTCGATACGTTGATCCCCATACTTACAAACATGCTCTTGTTACCACTTTATCCCAAGCATGGCAACTTGCACGCACAGAAATTTCACAAAGCCAAGAAAAGCAAGCCCGGTACTATGATTCGAAACTTCACACACATAATTAATCCGTAGGAGATCTTGTTTACGTGTACACACCTCAAACTAAAGTGGGACGATCAACTAAATTTTTACATCTTTGGAAAGGCCCTTGCCACATTCTCCAAATTCGCAAATCGACTGTTGAAGTTGTTTCTCTGAACAAGCCCCGAAAAAGCAGCCGATTGGTCCATCTGAGTTTAGTTAAGTTATATCATGGCCCTTATGCTGTACAACCTTCTGTTAACGGATACATGTCTCTTCCTTTTAAATTGGAAAGGGGTATTCGTCAAGGCTGCCCGCTTTCACCACTTTTATACGTTCTTTGCAACGAAACTTTTCTAAATCACATTCGAAAACCTAGAATAATTAGAGGAATTACAATTCTAGGAAGGGAAAATAAGGTCACCGCTTATGCGGATGACACAAACTTTACTTTGAGAAATTTTCAGTCAGTAGAACAAATCTTCAAAGAGTATAAAGAATATGAAAGCATTTCCGGAGGGAAGCTCAAAGTTGAGAAAACGGCCCTACTTCTGGCAAGTGGGGTCGGGCGGGAAGAAGTTCCCGGAGAGTTAAGGCAGTTTCTGAAAACAGAGGTAAAAGTGTTTGGGGTCTACATTTCTGAAAATAGAATTGAAAACAGGAAAAACGAAACGAAATTTGAGATTTTGGAAAAACGTGAGTCCTCATTTCCTCCTGTGAGGTCCTCAGCCTATGCTAGAGTGGTTAGTCACATGACTTATCTTCTACCTGGGTTCTGGTACCTCTCCTCGTTTCTGAGTCTCTCCGGAAATGTTACTACAAATTTTCGAAAAAAGATGGAAACCTACATTTGGTATCCTGTTTCCACAAGAATTTTGCTTAAATTCGAGTGTGCTTGCTTGCCAAAGAATAAAGGAGGCATAGGCTTTCCGAATATAGAACTCAGAATTTTGAGTCAACGATTAGCCATTTTGATTAGGGGAAAATTGGGTGTGGCCCAGGCGTGGCACCCAATTTTCGACTATTCTTACGTGCAAGTTGAGTCTAAAGACTGCAAGTTACCTTAATCGAGTCCAGGTTCCAAGGTTTTACAAAGAAATCGGAAAGGGTATGCTAAGTTTAAGCCTAGATATAAATCCGGCTTCAATTTATATAGAGGGCGTTCAATTTTCAGCAGAATCACTAAAAACGAAACAAATTTGCCAAACTTTAACTTTGAAGAAATTTTCGGCAAGAGCAAATTCTAGAATTCAATATTGGACTGAAAAATTCCCTAATATTCCCAGGCCTGACTGGGACTACTTTTGGGGTTCCATGAAAACGAAATTTGTAGAGAGTATTGCCTTAGATATTCATTTGAAGCTTGTCCACAAAGTTTTAACTACGAACAAGAGATTGCATCAAATGAATAATAATTTGTCAGAACTCAGAAAACTGCGAATTTTGTGCTCAAAATTTGAGACTTTCCGTGCCAGAACATCTAATTCATGCATTCGCGGAATGCCAGCGAATTAGATCCTTTTGGCTTCAAGTTAATGATTTCATTAAAGTAGTTGCTGAGCCTTCCCAGCAATTCGCCCAGAGAGACCTGAAGACTCGTGAGAAGATCTTTGGGATCGTGATCCGAAGAAATCCGAAGCTCCTGGCGAATCTGAACCTCCTAATTCAGCAGGCTCAGTGGGCGATCTGGTTCTCAAGAAGCACCTACTTGAGATCGCGAAGGTTAGTCGACATCTGGGACATTTTCGTTAGCTCTCTCGGGCGAGTTGCCAGGAATGCCAGCGGATTTTCGCACGAAATTTCAGTTAGAGAAAAATTAACCGGAGACTTTGGAATCTTCGATCCAAATGAATTTGGAACTTTAGAGCTCAAAGAAATTTAAGTTAATGCTAGATTATGAATTTTAAGGCTTAATTTGCGCTAAAATATTAAATTCAGAACCTCAAGAAGTTTAGAAAATGTCTATTCAATGGACAAAAACAGCTCCATTTCCAAAAGATTAGGCTAAACTGAGATCTGTTCCTGCACTTAAAGATTCTAAGATGTCTGGGCCTGGAAATTGAAGAGCAGCGAAGTCCAGGAAAATTCGATTCGGGCGAGCGAGAGGGGGAAAAGGGGGAGGGGCAACCCTCTAGATCCCGCCACACAACCACACACATAACCACACAAATTTCCTCCCCCCAACAAGTACACAAAATACATTTCACTTTCCCCGTCTTAGTGCCCTACTTAAAACACCTTCTTTTAATGGCATTACACAATAAAATATTGGCTCTTTGAGCCGTTGATTTTCTTCTGCCTGTCTGGCTCAGGCTAACCGGTTTCGCCAGATGATTCCAACAGGACAAGGAGATCGTTTGCGTTTTTCTCAGAAGGTAAAACGCAAAAACCTTCTAAAATAAGCACAGAAATTCTGCATTTTTTTGGTCAGGAAAATGCAGAAAAACCCAACAAATAGAGATAAATCTGCGTGTTTATAGCAAGGAAAACGCAGAAACCGTAAATGGAATTAAAAATTCTGCATTTTTGGGTTCTATTAAAAATTCTGCATTTTTGGGTTCGGGAAAATGCAGAAAAACCCAACATATGAGCAGAAAATGTGTGTTTTTTGGGTTGGTAAAAGCGCAAAAACCGAATAAAAAATGCCTGCATTTTTTAGGGAAAATATAGGGGATCCCAATAATTAATAATAAATTAAAATAACTGCATTTTTATAAACGGGAAAATGCAGAAACCCATCAAAAAGCATAATAAATGTCCGCATTTTTGGGCAAGGAAAATGCGGAAACCTTTCGCTGCAAAAATAAACCAGCAGCCTTGTGCATTAAAGGATTGCACTAACTAACTACTACTTACTAAACCAAGATTTGCGATGTTCAATCTTATTTACTACTATTATTTACCGAGTCTAGGTTTGATGCTATGCACTACAAAATTATTTGGGTCTTCTATTTTTTGCAAAACCTCCACTTGCTTGCTCTACTTCTCATCAGATCTTGCTAACGTATATATAGCTACTGTAGACCTGCAGCATCAATCGAATGGGTTTCATAGAGACCTGAGATATTAAAATTATGCCGTTTAAAAGCTATGCCCTATATTCCGTCTATTTAAATTGTAGATAAGGTTCCTGTTTGCTTCTGTGAACATTCATGTTTTGAGTTCCTTTTTAAATTACGGTTACGACAAAAAGTAACGTAGATTCTCTGCGAAGCTACATTAGATACCCTCTGCATCGACATGGATTATAACTACATTCACTCACGGTAGTCGAATCTAGTTCAGCTAGTTCTGCAACCAAGTTTTGGGCTGATTTTATAATCTCATATCATATTACTACTGAGTCTTAAGTTTAATAATGCACAACAAAATTAATTGGGTTCCCTATTTTTTGCAAAACCCCCTCGTTTTTAGCACACATGCCGAGTCTAAAAATAGTAATGAAGAACTAAATAACATACTTTCAACCGGGCAAATGTTTTCGTTGTCGTATTTTTAATTTTATTTTCGTACAGCTTTACAGATACGGAAAATTTCAACACTGCCTACCTACACGTAACTGTATTTAGCCTGTATCAGGATCAGGCTCGTCTTGCTTCATTTTAGTTTTGAGATCAGTACCTATACGTAGCCTAGCCGGATCACTAAGCTAAAACAGGCTTAAAAACTAGGAATATTGGGCTGTTGTACATTTTACGGGGACAGAAAGTCATGCAATGACACCTTTTTTCCACTTACGTCAAAAATCAGAGACAATGGAGAACTGAGAAGTGTAGGTCAAAGGCAATCACCTTAACGACTGTCCCCGTAAAATGAACAGGAAAGTAATAGGCTATTGGTGGTACATGACTTTTTTCTTTCTTTCATTTTGTACATTTTAGGGGGACAGAAAGCCCTGCAATGCGTTAATTGCCTTTTGTCCACTTAAGGTGGTGGTATCCTTTTGTGCAGTACTTTTGTGGTGATTTTTTTGAAACGCAATAACTTTCGCAATTTTGGGAGTTGCAAAGAGCTTTATACATCGTTTTAAAGCTTATTATATGTATATTCACATGAGCTTACAGAACTGGCAAAATTAGCAAACAAATAGCAGAAATGTTCTGACAAGCTGACATCTAACAGGATGAATATAGACCAAAAGTTTTTGAACATCGATTTCTCAAAACTGAAGGATCGGCCAAAAGTTCTTTTTGTGCCACGATATGAAGGACATATGGGCCGAGGGACGTTTTTTTGGATTTCGCTCAGCAGGTCTTAACGGTCGAGAAAATCGGCCAAATGCACAGTAACACGAAATTTCGCAACTTCGCATTGAGTTTTCTTGCTACTCAATATGTTTTAGCCCAAACCAAGAAAAACGACCCTCCGCGGAAGTGCGAATTTCGATTCTGCCGAAAATCTCCGGAATCCGTCGAGTAGTTTTTGAGAAATCGATGTTCGAAACAAAATAATCGCAGTTTTGCCAAAATGGTTTTTCGGCCAAATCTCTAGCTGAAAGCAATAAAGTCCAGCTAATAGGCATTCATAAAATGTGCATTTGGACGATGTATCGATAGAGTATAACTAAGCCAATTTTGTCCTTAATATGTGGCAGTAATTTTGAAAAAACTGATTTCCTGGAAAATGGCCATTTTTTGACCCTAAAAACAGTTTTTTGCTTTATACTGACTTAACCACTGGAGGTAGCTCAAAGGTTGTAGGAGCAAAAATGTTCATTTTCGAGTCCTCTTGCCAGCAATATCAACCAATCCCGTGTCTTCTCTACCTACTGGGAGCTTAAGGCCAAAAACCGAAACTTTCTTATCTTTTGGCCTAAGAATACGGTACTGGTCTTAAAATGTTAAAGAGCACGGAAATGGGTTATTTCGTAAGTTTTATCCCTTTGCGTAAAGGATTACAGCCGTAGGAGTCAAAAATACCCGAAAGGAAACCAGTACCTTAAGTGGAAAAAAGGCAATTAACACATTGCAGGCGTTTCTGTCCCCGTAAAGTTATTGTTTGTTGTTTTTGTTTTGGTAAAACTTTTACAAAATGTTGATAAAGTTCAGATGTGTACTAATAATAAAAAATAAAATTTGACTAATTTAAATGACAAAATTTTCCTTATTTTCCTTATAAGCAAAATATGTTTTGGTTTAAAGATCTGAAAAAAATTGCAAACAAAAACTTTAATTTCGATTTGAAACTAGGCTAAATTTGGTACCTTTCACAGTTGAGATTGTGGCAAAAGTTTTACTTTCCTACTTATTTTACGGGGACGGTCATTAAGGTCATTGCCTACCCTTCTTAGTTCTCCATTGTCTCTGGGTTTTGACTTAAGGGGGGGGTCGCTTTGGGTCAAAATCGATAGTCACGGATTTCGCTCATTTTCACACACAGTATAGGTACATATGTCCTCAAAAACAAGGCAAAACATTAGAGTTCGAAATCAAACTGTGGCAGAGATATTCAGCTATAAAGTTTGAAAACTTGAAAATCACTGTGGTTTGCCCTGAAAGGTCATGTTGAGACAGAACGGCAGCGAAATTTGGGTCAACTAATATGACAAATTAATTCTCTGGGTTGGCTAATATTTTAATACTAAAACGACTCCGGCATACCCACTCAGTCGTTCACAGTACATTCTTCGATTGTGAACTGAGCCTTTTTCAACTAACTGTGACCTCAAACTTTAACTTGCTCT
Source organism: Trissonchulus latispiculum (assembly GCA_030248195.1). NCBI lineage: Eukaryota > Metazoa > Nematoda > Enoplea > Enoplida > Ironidae > Trissonchulus > Trissonchulus latispiculum. Next base: position 44,558 of record JASAND010023040.1, read on the forward strand.
AACTTTCAGATACTAAATTTCAGACACATAGTTCTATTAGAAGAGTTGTTCAGCTCATCATTAGCTATCGAATGATGCCCAATTTGTCTATATTTTGGAAATTTCAAAAATTGACTTTTGTGACCTGAAAGCGATCAAAGCAGCCGACAAGACAGAAGAGTTCTACCTTGAAGCAGTTGCCTCTACCATAATGTCCGGCAGGCATTGCGAGATTTATGTGCCAATTTTGGTGACTTTCGAGTGGGTAACGAGTGAAAAATTATTAAAAGAACGATAAAATTGTGCAAAATGATGATTTTTGGCAAAATTAGCACATTTTGTGGCAAGTTTTTTGAGAGCACTACAAATAGTAGAAATTTGCAACTACTGTCATAAGAATTCTGGGTATGCGTAGAGTGCAACTATCTATAAGCGATTTCTGTAGCTTTTGCCAATCGTGCAGGAGAGCCGAAAATGTTTTGCTGGTCCTGTTTTTCGTGGTACAAAAAGCACCAATTTTCCGAAATTTTGACTTTGAAAAATCGCCAAAAATCCGACACTCAACAGAATTGTTCCAGAAGGGATATTTGCACTCTCTTGTATGTTCTTAACATGTACAACAAGGTTGCAGCGCTGTATCTTGCACACAGCGAAAATTTTTTCTGCCACAAACTTTTTAACCTAAGTTTTTCATTTTCCTATTTACACATGTCGAGGTCACCTTTGAAGGGCTATACAGAACGATTGAAGCAATATAACGCAAAACGCACCTGTCTTGTTTTGAGGACCTATTAGGACTACAAAATATGTGAAAATGAGCAAAATCGGAGATGGTCGAAAAATCGGTCAAAAAGCAACCCCCCCCCTTAAGTGGAAAAAAGGCAATTAACACATTGCAGGAGTTTCTGTCCCCGTAAAATGTACAACAGCCGAAAATTGTTATGCAAACGACTCTTTTTATTTTCCAGCAAATAAGATAATGGGCCATGAATGAAGTTATGCAATACACAACGATATTGTATACACACTATTGTTTGACATAAAGATTGCTGGAAGCTTGAGGCAGCAAACATGCTGAAAGGACATAATCTCAGTAATCAGCTGTGAAAATGGCGTTGAGGGAGAAGTTTTCTTGGATATTAATGTGTCCAATTAGGGAAAAATTTATAGGGTTACCGTAATATCTGTTTGATTTAACCCAAACAATGACAAGAGATTGCTAAGATTTCTAAATTATAGCTAACCATGACACCGCAGACTCGACTAAGATAAGTGAGTATATAAAATCTGCAGGCTTCCCATTTACGTTTTGAGTTGGATAAGTTTTTTTTCAAATATCAGATATCAAATTTTCTATTACTTTAAATTTGGCTTAGGGCTTGAGGTTTTCATTGCAGTATTGGTAGAAATTTGTGTGTATTGCGTAGGCTGAGCTAAACTGATAAATTATGAAACTTTTAGAATTTGACTAGTATATATTTCCAAAGACAGTTTCTACGCATCTACACAAACAGGAAGGCATAATATATTGCTGTCTCCGTTTGATTTAATAGTGTGGCAAGGCAGTCAGAAAGTGCCAGGTAACTAACTGGTAGCAGAACGGGAAGCCGGAGCAGTGGCATTTCACTTTCAAACTCTAAAGCTCTGTCACGTGCTGGGATTTCACCCCCATACTGACCTGCACACAAAGTTCTAATTTAATTTAATAGGCTCAGGTCTGAACCCACGGCCTCTAAACTAGAAATAAACCTAATGCTGTGGATCGTTGGCAAGTCTAAGCTTAACCCAATAACATTCCACTAGTAGCAGTATTACGGTAGAAACCTTTACCTCAGTTTACACAAGAGTACATAATAACTAAGAGTGAAGCGTCGAGCACTTAGTTATTAGGCTTGGGACATGATCTGCACGATAACGGCTGACCCCCTGCACAAATTAGACCCATCACTTCAATGAAATTTCACGCTATACCTACGTTCTAACGCTCGAAAACACACCTTTCAGTTGGTTCAATGTGCGTCTGTTGCGAGCTTTAGAACACAACCATAGCGTGCATTCTTTGAAGTTATGGGTCTAATTTGCGTAGCGGGTCTGCCGGTTTCGTGCAGATCATGTCCCAAGCCTAATAACTAAGAGCATGACGCTTGTAACACTCTTAGTTATTATGTACTCTTGGTTTACACCACCGAAGCTGCGAAACAGCTGCCAAAATCAAATAACAACATTCTGCCTAGTTAATAAGCTGCAACTTTAATGTGTAATTTTTGTATTTAATTAAGTAGCTAGAATTTTAATAGCTGGAATTGTGTGTAATTTCTTTTAGTTTTAACTGATTGCAATGTTTTATATATTGACTTGGTATATCACCTCCCAAAATACGAAAGTCCTCTAATTTCTTCTTAACGGTCTTGGCGGTACTATTTTCGTTGATGGGTACTTTTTGGTTCGTATACTCCAATTTTCGCTACTTGCCTGCATTCAAAGACTATTATGCTACCATTTTCTACACCAATAATTTCAATTCATTCTTGTTACGATCTTTTATTACCATGGACTGATAGATGCCAGGATATGCACATAACTGGTCACATGGGACGTTATTTTTGAAAACAATAGTGGTAGCATCCTCTTCCCCCTTACTGCTTTTTAGCAGGCGCTAAAATTTTCTTCACCGTGGGAAGATATGAATTATCACCAAAATTAAAGCGTACAAACAGTCAATGTAAAACACCCTTGTGTGTAAGTTCATCAGTGTAGCTAGCTGAGTTGTTTATGCAAACGTCTAGACGGTTAGTTGTTGTGTGTGCTGCCCTAGGAGTTAGTTGTGTTGCCGTCTATAGTTTGGGTCTTATGTTTATCTACCAATAAACTCATTTGTACGCCACAAACCTTGCAGTTGGATTGGTTTGTAGTCTAACTAGGTTTCACAAAAGCCGGAATGAGTATTTTGCCAAGGCTACGCATGAACAACCTGCAACCCTCCCGCCAGAGGATGGCCAGAGGATTCAGTAGGCCTGAATTTCCCACATGTATTAAAAAGCTTGGTTCTTGTATAAGCATAATAGATACCTCTTTGCGAATTCACTTAGATAGACTATATCATATCAGCACCCTATTAATTATGCACCTAGGGCTGCTCCGGGGCCGTGTAACGGTTCCGGGTCGGCCCTGCCCCGTAACACGGCCCGGCACCGCAAGGCTGACGGGGCAGCCGGGGCCGATTGATTTGAACTAAAACACACTATTGGGTTGCGCTTTTTTCAAAAAATTGCATCCCTTTAATTTGAGTGTCCGTTTATTATTGTTCTCCAGGAACTGTTCATCTCCATTTCGAGATTGGCTCTGTTTTTTTATTGTTTTTGCAGTTTCAAATGTAGGGAGGGGGGGCTGAACTGTTTCCGTAGTTTTTTGGTTTCCGGATTTGTGTCAACTTTGCGTCCCGCTAAGTTTAGGTTGCATCCCGTTTAGAAATTTGGGTCCAGATAGAATTTTTGTTTTAGAGCGCTTTTTATGCAAAATTGTTTTATGTATAAAAATTTTGATACTTTCTTTAGTGCATGATGATTTAATAGTATGAGACTATTCAGAAAGTTGATGCTGCTTAACAGTAACCTATAGAAAAAACAAAACATTTCGTGCCGAGAATTTCTCCATAACGACAGGGCCTAGAGAGACAAATTAGATCTCATTCGAAAGCTTAGGGCAAGCCCTAATTAAATAATCAAAGTCGTCGTGATAGCCCAAATCAGTCGAAAGTTTTGGTCCACAGAAAAGTGGTCTTTTCTCGGTAGACTACGTATTCAAAAATTTCCAAATTTAATGGAATTTTCACTGTTTCAGTACAAATTAAATTAGCACCAACACAACTTTTTAAAGAGAAAACAGAAGCACGTATTTTGAAAATACAAACCAAAACCTTCTAAGGAAAATTCTGAAATTCCTACGGCTTTTCCGAAAACATAGAAATGTATAAATTCTCCCACAGGGTACTCACGCGATTCGGACCGCCCTGCAAATTGACAGGGACACCATATTCCCGCAAATGTGTATCCATTGGCTCCTGATCAGGCTGAACAGGTACTCTGGTGATCCATTCATCCTCTCAGAGTGATCCATAATATGGCACGAGTTATGGAAAGTCTAAAACATTCGGCATATATGCATATGGCAACTAAAATAATATGGCACGCGATATGGAAAGAATGGAAAGAATAAGACAAACAACTATCACGAAACCTTGAACTTGACCTTTCCCCAAAATACCTTTACCCCGAAATCGCACTCCCCGGGATTTGCCCCCCCCGGGAAGGAACCAAAAATAGGCAAATATTCAAACATGCGTATATTGTTTTGTAAAAATATCTATTTTTAGCCTAAATCCAGGCACCTTTGAGAACATTTTGCGTCTGTAAGTGCGAAATACGCCAAAAACCAATTTCTGGCTAACTTTTCTAAAAGATCTCTCCCGAAAATACCTACAAACTACCCTGGTCGGTATCACCTGAGATAGTAATCGTCCGATTCAGCAACCGCGGCGGCGATAACTGTATGATCTCCTGCACAATCTGAATGTCACTGTCCTCGTACCGTCGATTAAGCAACCGTTATGTGGATTATTATGCGAATTCTTCATTATGCCAATTCTTGAGTTATCATTTTAAATTACAAGGTATTATACAAGGCAGTGCAGGTACTCTAGGCATGCTTAGAAAATACCATGGTCGCTGTCACTATCATCTGATATAGTAATTTGTCTGATTCAGCAACCGTTCCCGCGATAATTGTATGATCTGTTTCACAATATGGATAGCATTATCCTCGTTCCGTCGATTCAGCAACCGTTCCCGCTATAATTGTATGATATCTTTCACAATCTGAATGTCACTGTCCTGGTCCCGTCGATTCAGCAACCGTTCCGGCGATAGCTGCAGGATCTCTTTCACAGTTTGAATATTATCATCCTCCTCCCGTCTATTCAGCAACCATTCATTCTTTCACAATATGAATATCATTTATTCTCGTCCCGTTCAGCATTTGAACAACGGTTGACTGATTGAACTGTCTGTAAAAAAGAAAAATAAGCAGAATTTTCACCTTTGCTGTGGCATTGCTCAAATTGCAGTTTTCGCTGAGAAAGTTTACATTATGCGAAGTCTTGAGTTATCATTTCAAATTACAAACAGTTGAATTCTGCTGTGCGCACAGATGACTAATACACATGTTAAATGTTAAATGCAATAAAAACGTGTTCTAAACCGTTCTAGGCATTTTAAATTAAGGCATTATTTTTTGGCGCTACTTTTGAAAAAATCTCCCCCTCCCCTCCCGAAAATATCCCCGCACAAATACCTACAAGATACCTTGGTCGGTATCATCATTACTAGCATCTGAGATAGTGATCGTCCGATTCAGCAATCGCGGCGGCGATAACTGAATAATCTCTTCCATGAACTCAATGTCACTGTCCTCGTCCCAACGATTGACTGATTGAGCATTCTCTAAAAATTCAGAAGCAGCAGAACATTCACCGTTGCTGTGGCACTGATAAATTGCAGTTTCCGCTGGGAAAGTTACATTAATTGTAATTTGTAAATTGAAATGATAACTCAAGACTTCGCATAATACTAATAATAATAATAATAATAATAATAATAATAATAATAATAATAATAATAATAATAATGCGAAGTCTTGAGTTATCATTTCAAATTACAAACAATTAAATTTTGTTGTGCGCACAGATGACTAATACACATGTTAAATGTTAAATGCAATAAAAACGTGTTCTAAACCGTTCTAGGCATTTTAAATTAAGGCATTATTTTTTGGCGCTACTTTTGAAAAAATCTCCCCCTCCCCTCCCGAAAATATCCCCGCACAAATACCTACAAGATACCTTGGTCGCTATCATCATAACTAGCATCTGAGATAGTGATCGTCCGATTCAGCAATTGCGGCGGCGATAACTGAATAATCTCTTCCATGAACTCAATGTCACTGTCCTCGTCCCAACGATTGACTGATTGAGCATTCTGTAAAAATGCAAAAGCAGTAGAACATCCACCGTTGCTGTGGCATTGCTCAAATTGCAGTTTTCGCTGAGAAAGTTACATTATGCGAAGTCTTGATTTTTCATTTCAAACTACAAACAATTGAATTCTGTTGTGCGCACAGATGACTAATACACATGTTAAATGTTAAATGCAATAAAACCGTGCAGTGATAGGATGCTTAAAATCCAGAAATTAAGCAAATTTCAAAAAATTCAAATATTTGCCAGTCATATATATAACGTATAAATTATATATATATATACGTTTTAAACATACAAAATTATCAAAATTCAATTTTCCTGAAATTTTTAAAAATGTTGGTATCTTTTGGTGTATGCTTTCTAAAAACAACCCGCTGTTTACAATGTCACCGTCAGAACTATTCAGGCACGATTCCAGTGAAACATCCGGGTGGGTTTTTCCTACCGAGAAAAAGTTTAATTTCTCCATAACGACAGGGAATAGAGAGACAAATTATATCTCATTCAAAAGCTTAGGGCAAGCCCTAATTAAATAATCAAAGTCGTCGTGATAGCCTAAACCAGTGGAATGTTTTGGTCCAAAGCCGAAAGTTCGAAAACCTAAGGAAAATTCTGAGTTCCTACTGTTTTTTCCGAGAACATAGAATGTAGGAATTCTCCCACAGGGTACTCACGCAATTCTGACCACCCTGCAAATTGGCAGGGAAGCCATATTCCCACAAATATGTATCCAATGGCTCCTGATCTGGCTGAGCAGGTACTCTGGTGATCCATTCATCCTCTCACAGTGATCCATAATATGGCAGGAGATATGGAAAAATGGAAAGACCAAAACATATGGCAACTAAAATAATATGGTACGGGATATGGAAAGAATGGAAAGACTAAGACAAACAACTGTATCTTCCCCTAAAATGCCTATCCCCGAAGTCGCACTCTCCAGGAATATGCGCGAAAATAATTGGGGGGACGAGTGGGGGGAGGGTGCCCCCACACTAGTGGGGAGGGGAGGTCCAAGTCTGAGAGGGGACAAAATGGGCTAAGAATGCTAAAAATACAGTGTAAACAGCCCATTTTCTACATATACTGCCATAAAGTATAATAATTTTTGCATTTTACCTGAAAATCGTATATATGTTGCATGTTTAATTCTTGAAAAATAAGGCATCAAACAATTTTGCAATTATTTGTAAAAAGTTATATCTGCACAAATTTTTGGAATAACGTAAAAATACAAAATACGTAACAGACGTTTATAATTTAGATACCTTAAACAGAAATGAAAGAAAGATGAGCATAAATGCAGAAATAAAAAATACTGATCCAACCTTATCAATGGGCGAAATGAGTTTCCCTTAATATCTACATTTATTACCTGAATTTCAAAAAACCTACATAGTTTACGGTGATTATAGCGAGCAGATTTGATTAAGAATTTTGAAAAGAATGGAGATAAGAAGAAGATAAGAATAACAAATTTGATGTACAACAACCAGTATAAGATAATATGTATATAGATATATTGACCACTTGACACTTTTGATTTTAACTGATAAATTAATAAACTAATAAAAATACTACATTGGGCGGTTGGAAATGTTTGAATTTTCAAACTTGGTTTAAATTTTATTTAAATGTCAGTTTATGTGTCATTCCTAATTTGTTAGGAAATGAAAATTACATATTTGTACTAATACTAAAATACCTTTCATTGTGCCCTGAACCGCTATTACTGCACTAATACCAGTATATCCACCATAATGCCTCATGCCTGGTGCATTGATGCCTGATTCTGGCGATATAGAATAAAGACGAATGGGGCTATGAGCGATTCCCTGATATGCAAAAATGGTATGAATGCAGTAATATGTTACAGCTTGGAAATTCGTAGGTATACTTATGTATATACGTATGCACTTTTCAAGAAGCACTATATCGTTGCAGATTTATATTTTGAGATTTCTTGTATGAAGAAATTTTGTTTTATTCTTTCTTTCTATCTCTCTCTCACTTTCTCTCTATTTTTAGTTACTCTACGTCATAATAGACACGCACATACGCTACAATAGGCTAACAATTCAGACCAGGATGTTAAAGCTTTTATTCTGGTGAAGAGGATACGACATTCCGACATATAATTATGACAATATGACATGACTGCAAAATTCATGGCGCTGCCAGTGATTGTCTTAAGGTGCATTCATAGTCGCGAACGCAGAAAGACGCGCGTCGACGCTTCGGATTGTAACATGCCGTTTTAACCATTTAAAAATAATTGTAGCGTATTCATGCTCACGAACGCATGCAGACGCTTACGTACGCGCGTCTGCTTGCGTCTGGAACTATGACTGCACCTAGTTGTAAGGGATAGGTGCGAATACATACTACAGTTATTTTGATCTTAGGTTGTTCTATTTGACGCTTCAGCTTATTTGCTTTAATAAGTAGCTATGTATTAGCTCAATCGGAAATTTTTTGACACCAACAATTAAAGAAACAGAGCAATAATTTTTGTCTCTAAAACAGAGATAATCTCTAGAACTTACTGATTGTCCACGGTTCGGATGGTGTGAAATCCTATCACAAATAAATCGGAATAAATTAACGACTTATTTAATAATGGAAAACGATTAATCGTGTACTGAAAAGACTTATAAACAATACAGGCTCAGTTAGTCACACAGTAAGTCAGTATACACTTGAGCAGAAAAGTAAACAATGAAAACTCACCCATAAAGTAATTTGCATATCCACTAGTATTCTCCAAACAGGAATCTATTGAGCATCTAAAACGTTGCATAGCATGTCGTACACGTCTTTAAAAATCCATTAATACATTCTTCGAAGACAAAAATTAGCTTAATTGAAATCATGGAAATGAGAAAATGTTAAGGTACATTCCGATATAGAGAGGGCTTCTTAAGTCCAATAAATGAGTAATAATGTTTCATTCAAAGCTGATGTTTACCAAAGGAATCACCACGTTAAAACGTCGTTTGAAGAAAGCGGCTGAATCTTTGGAAGCTTTGAAAACATTCGCAGTTATGTAAAGCTGCTTTTGGGCAAATGCCGTATTATCAAGCCTAATAAATCTAAGTTTGGCCAAACAGCATTTTAATATTAAGCCACGCATTAAGTTTATTTACAACAAAGAAAGCTGAGATCTGTAAAGCCTTAGCTAACAATGGTTTATGATATGTAATTATTAGTTTGAAGGAGAAGTTGGAGTATAACAACCAAACTCAATATGGAATTATGCAAGTTGTTCAGGATCACAGAAAATCCCATTTTACTAACGCTTGAGTATGTAATGATGTATGTGGTTTTTGCTATTTATGTCGAATACATAATATGGGCTTGTATAAATAATGAATGTAATGTTTGTTATTTCAGAGTTATGATTTTGTTTAGTCATGAAAAATGTTGAATTGGTACTAACGTATAAGTTGTATCTGCTAATGTATATTATATAGCATATGTACCGTTTAAATTTAGTGTGGTTGTAGCTCTGGATCTTGTGCTTGTTAACATTCGTACCTGGCTGTATTTTCAAGATTTTTAAGTGTTGTACTTTATTTTGTAAATACCTTGATTGTTTCATTATATGACTACTTGCAGGATTAAACCGCCCCTTTCTTTTATGTTAGATTGGCTAAATTGTAAAGCTGTATTGTAGGGTTAATGTTCTGGAAAATTACTGCGAATGGAATGGGGAATAAGGTGCGATGTTAAAGCAGCCAAACCGTGAAGCTGTGTTTTCTTCAATTAAAACTTCTTAAAAGCCAAGGTGTAATTGTTGAGTGTTGTTGTAACTTCGTTAAATGATAGACCTTTTGGCTGATTTATGAATTATCAGTTTGTAAAGCTGTGGTGTGGTGGACGATTAGGTGTGTGTGTGTGTGTCTGTGTCTGTGTGTGTGTGTGTGTGTGTGTGTGTGTGTGTGTGTGTGTGTGTGTGTGTGTGTGTGTGTGTGTGTGTGAATTGTGTGGTGGACGATTAGGCGCGGAGGTCTAGTTGTAGCTAAATAATAAAGCTGTAGGCTTCTTCTTGTGGAGGTTTACAACTTTCTTTCTTTCGTCTGTCATCTTGTATCTTTCATGAAATGGTTTTGCATAATACCAGATGATAAATACCAAGGAGGGGGAGTTCAAGAGGCCATGCCACATTCGCCTTGGTTAAAATATGGGTGTCTAATACCTACAAACGTCCAGCACTACTAAACAGCTTGAAATGGAAGGAACCAAGTGCATTGATGTTGATGGAGACTACACAGAGAAATAGAGGTACTTTCTTTTAATGTGTGATGCTTGTTTTCCTGCTAGGTCGTAAACTTTTTGTACCCCCCCCCCCTCGTGGGTGGCGGACTAAGTAGATTGAGAAATTTGAATCCGGAAATCTTTTCTTCAATATATCTCAGTAGCTTGACGGGGCATACTATAAAGTTGGAAGTGTACGGACTAACCAAACGTTACGAGTGGGAAACTGTGCGCAAGGAGAACGTCGAACCTGGAGGAGATGTAGTTCCAGTCGACCTATGCGAACCTCGCCAAATTGTCCTAAGTGTAACCTACCGAACGGAGTTAAACCGCCGATGAGCAGCAATGACTCAGATATAGAGAACCTACCCCAAATTTGCTGAAATGTACACACTTAAAAATTCTAACTACTTACCCAAATAATCTTAGAAAAACCCTACTTACCGACTATGCAATTCTAATACAAAAACCTAACTAAAATGGCGCCCTAAAATGGTCCGAAAAGAGACCACTTTACTTGAAAAATTATGCTTGACAAAGGGGGTGACCCCCGAAATGCGTACAAAGAAGTGTAAGGAAAGAGTACAGAGACAAAGGAATACAAGTGAACTTTTCAGAAACTTTTCAATACAAAAGAAAATAATAAAACCAATGAGTTTTTACAGAAACAGAAATTGACAAACAAACACTGAACAGTAAAACCCGACCAATTAAACCCGCTAAACAACCCTAAGATAATGAACCTAGACCAATTTGACCGAATTTAGAAAGTTCATAGAAACTACTAGAAAAAGCTAGATAGAGAATAAATTTTTAGAAAAACTTGAAAAAGACAGAACCGTTGAATTACAAAGTAGAACAGCTAAGCTCTACAGGGTCACCCTGGACCAGAAATAGTCTAAAGCGGTCCCCACTTTAGATGGGAATGCAAGACGATAATAAATAAATAAATAATAGGCAAGTATAGAGCGCACAGTAGGGTGACACGACCAGCCAACACAAGAGACAAAACAAGACTGAATGCAGACAGACGTAGGCAGACCGAAAACTAGTCTAGACATGTGTTGGTGAATTTTTATTGGATGAATTTAGGACCAACTTTTGAAGAGAGAAAAATGTGGAAATTTCCAGCGAGAACAGACATGCATATAGCGTCGCCTAGTGACTAGGCTGGCTGATACACAATATGCATAATTTCCACATAGGCATAAAAACAATTTCAACCAAATTTCACACACTACACCTTATCTATAAAACTAACATTTTCATCTTAATTCCAACTCAACATAAATTCACTGCACACCATTTAACTATTTTTAGAGGATCGACGTCACGTACCTCATTACATCATTACAATACTTGTCCCATTCCTATGTTACTATTATGGAATAATACTTCTCTCGTCGTGACATCATGCTAAGGTGAGTACAATGAAGCCTGACGTTCTCCCGGTTTTTGTACCCATAATCGAATGATTATATTCGTCACACATCGGGCTAATTGATAAAGTGAGTATTACAATATGTTGAAAAAATAATTGAAGAAATGGATAAGTGGAGCTAGTAAAGCAAACCCTCATTTGGCAGCAAATATTCAAGTGCTTGTTTACTCTACCGTACATTACTTTCCATTACATTGACGATTTGCAAACTTTAACGGTAACGCAAAACCAGAAACAACGTGACTTGGAAACGAAAACCCGGCCGGCCGGACGGCGTGTTGATTAGTGAATAGTTAATTAGTCTAGCGGTTTTTCGAGGAAAACTTGTGCTGCAGTCCACCATTTTTGGAGTTTTTGGTGACATATTGTAGCTATCGAAGCGGTTTATCCAGAACTGATGAAGTATTTAATTTGTCTTCACTGAATCATTCAGTTAAAAGAAAATTTTGAACTCAATCGTAATTTCTTTATTTTTACGACAGGATCACTCCAATTTATGTTGTAATTTAATTTAGACATTTTAGTTCATTAGAACGTTCAAAGAGCTTTCAAGTGACATATAAATTTATTGTCTTAGCTAACTCGTAGCTCTGATTATCCTCGAAAAACTGCTACACTAATCAACTAATCACTTTTATGCAACGGGTCCCTGGAGGAGATGTATGTTCCAGGACGACGAAAGCGAACCTCGCCAGAATGCCTAAATGAAACCTACCGAACGGATTTAATCCGCCGATGAATAGCAAAGACTCAATTTTTAAAGAAACTACTCCAACATTTGCCGAAACATACACACTTAAAATATCTACCGACATACCCCAAAATGACTCAGAAAAGTCCTTACCTACCGATTGTACAATCTAATACAAAAACTAATTAAGCAAACACCATAGAGGCCTGAAAGGACACCACATTTGCTAAATAGAAATACGTGCTTGGGGGTGTCCCCGAATAGGCGTACAGAATAAGTTGATAGAAAATTATCTCAAATAGACTTTTTACAATAAAATAGATCAACACAATAAATGTTTACAAAACCAAAATAATTAAATATTAAACCAAACTTCAATGAAAGACCAAACTAACCCTCAATGCAGACAGAAAATAAAATAAAATAAAACCCCAAGGAAAAGTTCAAGCAACTTAGAAAAAGGCATTCAAAGAATTCAGAAAACAGTAGGAATGAAATTATAAGTAGCATTTAGTGGCCCAACAAGCTCAGCTTTGGGAGGTCACCTTTAGAGTAAATGACAAGTTAAAAATTGTAACTTTATTTTTAAACGGAATCAATGAAAACAACGCTGGGCCAGACAGTAAGACTAGAGAACTACACGACCGCACAACACGAGAAAAGAAAACTAAACTGACAAGTTGTCCCGACTCAGACAGACATCTCTCAAACCAGACAATAGTAAAAGAGATGACAACATATTTGGAAGATCTTGAAAGGTTCATCGATTGAAGATATGCAGACCTAGAGAGAGATAGAAAAACTAAGACAATACACAGCGACACCTAGTGACTGGCGTTAAGTACTCAAATGGCACTTTTCCAATACTCAAACGGCACTTTCTGTTCTCAAAAGGCACCTGTACTCAAAGGGCACCAACAATACACAAACGGCACTTTTAGTTCTCAATTGGCACTAAACTATAAGAAATATTATTTTACATTTGCAGATAAGTTTCAAAACACAAATCATATGATGTAAAATCCAACTAAAAGTTAGATGGAGATTAAGGAATAGTTATAACAATAACAAGTAGCCAATAGGAATCTAAACCCAACTAAAGCCCAAACGAACAATAACATGCAAGGTTTACAACAAGTTTGAATTCAAAATTCAGAAGGTGTCATCCTCATTTGGTTGTATTTGCGTTTTATGAATTACTTCTGTACAGACCTATTTTTCTTTAATGCTCATAAATGCAAGTGATATACAGTTTGGTGCCATTTGAGTAGAGCTGAGTAACATTTGTGTACAGGCGAGTGCCATTTGAGGACGCCCAAGTGTCTTTTGGGAACCGTCCCGTTTGACTACAAAGGATGCCTATTGAACAATGGTGCCGTGTGAGTATGCCTAATTGTTGATCCGTTTGATTTAATAGTGTGGCAGGGCAGTCAGAGAGTGTCAGGTAACTAACTGGTAGCAGAACGGGAAGCCGGCGCAGTTTCACTTTCAAACTCTAAAACTCTGTCACGTGCTGGGATTTCGCCCTCATACTGACGTGCACACAAAATTCTAATTTAATTTAGGCTCAGGTGTGAACCCACGGCCCCTAAACTAGAAATAAACCTAATGCTGTGGATCGTTGACAAGCCTAAGCTTAACCCAATAACATTCCACTAGTAGCAGTCTTACGGTAGTAACCTTTACTTCAGTTTACACAAGAGTACATAATAACTAAGAGTGTGACAAGCGTCGAGCTCTTAGTTATTAGGCTTGGGACATGATCTAGTCAGTTGGTTCAATGTGCGTCTGTTGCGAGCTTTAGAACACAAACATATTTGAATTTCTTTAAAGTTTTGGGTCTAATTTGCGTAGGGGGTCAGCCGTTATCCTGCAGATCATGTCCCAAGCTTAATAACTAAGAGCATGACGCTTGTAACACTCTTAGTTATTATGTACTCTTGGTTTACACCACCGAAGCTGCGAAACAGCAGCCAAAATCAAATAACAACATTCTGCCTAGTTAATAAGCTGCAACTTTAATGTGTAAGTTTTGTATATAATTAAGTAGCTAGAATTTTAATAGCTGGAATTGTGTGTAATTTCTTTTAGTTTTAACTGATTGCAATGTTTTATATATTGACTTGGTATATCACCTCCCAAAATACGAAAGTCCTCTAATTTCTTCTTAACGGTCTTGGCGGTACTATTTTCGTTGATGGGTACTTTTTGGTTCGTATACTCCAATTTTCGCTACTTGCCTGCATTCAAAGACTATTATGCTACCATTTTCTACACCAATAATTTCAATTCATTCTTGTTACGATCTTTTATTACCATGGACTGATAGATGCCAGGATATGCACATAACTGGTCACATGGGACGTTATTTTTGAAAACAATAGTGGTAGCATCCTCTTCCCCCTTACTGCTTTTTAGCAGGCGCTAAAATTTTCTTCACCGGGGGAAGATATGAATTATCACCAAAATTAAAGCGTACAAACAGTCAATGTAAAACACCCTTTTGTGTAAGTTCATCAGCGTAGCTAGCTGAGTTGTTTATGCAAACGTCTAGACGGTTAGTTGTTGTGTGTGCTGGAATAGGAGTTAGTTGTGTTGCCGTCTATAGTTT
Source organism: Trissonchulus latispiculum (assembly GCA_030248195.1). Classification (NCBI taxonomy): domain Eukaryota; kingdom Metazoa; phylum Nematoda; class Enoplea; order Enoplida; family Ironidae; genus Trissonchulus; species Trissonchulus latispiculum. The sequence continues at coordinate 59,571 of JASAND010023040.1, forward strand.
GGGTCTTATGTTTATCTACCAATAAACTCATTTGTACGCCACGAACCTTGCAGTTGGATTGGTTTGTAGTCTAACTAGGTTTCACAAAAGCCGGAATGAGTTTTGCCAAGGCTACGCATGAACAACCTGCAACCCTCCCGCCAGAGGATGGCCAGAGGATTCAGTAGGCCTGAATTTAACACATGTATTAAAAAGCTTGGTTGTTGTATAAGCATAATATTGCAGCCCTTTAATTTGACTATCCGTTTATTATTGTTCATTGTCCAGGAACTGTTCATCTCCATTTCGAGATTGGCTCTGTTTTTTGAGTGTTCAAATTTTGAACTTTCAAATGTAGGGAGGGGGGCTGAACCGCTTCCGGAGTTTTTTGGTTTTCGGATTTGTCAACTTTGCGTCCCGTTAGTTAAGTTGCATGCCGTTTAGAAATTTTGGGTCCAGATAGAATTTTTGTTTTAGCGTGCTTTATATGTTAAATTGTTTTATGAATAAAAATTTTGATACTGTCTTTAGTGCATGATGATTTAATAGTATGAGACTGTTTAGAAAGTTGATGCTGCTTAACAGTAACCTATAGAAAAAACAAAACATCCGGGTGGGTTTTTCCTGCCGAAAATTTCTCCATAACGACAGGGCCTGGAGAGACAAATTACATCTCATTCGAAAGCTTAGGGCAAGCCCTAATTAAATAGTCAAAGTCGTCGTGATAGCCCAAACCAGTTGCAAGTTTTGGTCCACAGAAAAGTGGGTTTTTCTCGACAGACTACGTATTCAAAAATTTCCAAATTTAATGGAACTTTCACTGTTTCAGTACAAATTAAATTAGCATCAACACAACTTTTTAAAGAGAAAACAGACTCTGCACAAATTTTTGGAATAACATAAAAATACAAAATACGTGTCAGACTTTTATGATTTAGATACCTTAAACAGAAATGAAAGAAAGATAAGTATAAATGCAGAAATAAAAAATACTGATCCAACCTTATCAATGGGCGAAATGAGTTTCCCTTAATATCTACATTTATTACCTGAATTTCAAAAAACCTACATAGTTTACGGTGATTATAGCGAGCAGATTTGATTAAGAATTTTGAAAAGAATGGAGATAAGAAGAAGATAAGAATAACAAATTTGATGTACAACAACCAGTATAAGATAATATGTATATAGATATATTGACCACTTGACACTTTTGATTTTAACTGATAAATTAATAAACTAATAAAAATACTACATTGGGCGGTTGGAAATGTTTGAATTTTCAAACTTGGTTTAAATTTTATTTATGTCAGCTTATGTGTCATTCCAAATTTGTTGACAAATGAAAATTGATGAAAAACAATGAAAACTCACACATAAAGTAATTTGCATTTTCCACTAGTATTCTCCAAACAGGAATTTATTGAGCATCTAAAACGTTGCATAGTAAAGATATGACGTATCTTCACGCATGTCGTACACGTCTTTAAAATTCAATTCATTCTTCGAACACTAAAATTAGCTTAATTAAAATCATGGAAATGAGAAAATGTTAAGGTACATTTCGATATAGAGAGGGCTTCTTAAGTCCAATAAATGAGTAATAATGTTTCATTCGAAGCTGATGTTTACCAAAGGAATCACCACTTTAAGGGCCGTATGCATAGTAATGGGCTATTGTTTAGCCTGGGCCATTTCTGAAATTGGCATGTGCTAAACTTCTGGATGCAATTCTTAGTTGTGTGCCAAAGTTGGTCCGGGCTATCTTAAGTTAAATTTAGCACCAGATTTGGATCTGCTATACCCCAGGTCTAAGTCTAGGGCTAACTACATTTTCATCGCAGAATGCATGCATCTTCTGTGCGAAGAATCAGTTTCGTGATAGGACGTCTTTCTAATTAATGCACGGAAAACGGATTTTGAATTGTTTGATGTGGATTTTGATGGGCCAATATAAAAAGCGGGCGCGGGCATAGGAATGCCTTGGAAATGTGGAAAACACGCGATTTTAACAATATACTAATATCGTATAATGTTATCCATGCACATTTTCAAAAAATAATTTTTGGCCGTATGTAAGAATTATTTTGGTAAAAGCAGACCAGCTGCTTCATACTCATAATGTAACCTTTGCTAATTACGTAGAAGTTTCAATAGTTGAGAAAGCGTTTTGAAGAAGTTTTGTACAATTCATCTAACTAGACTCCTATAAACACCAATGTAATATAGAAATATGAAATCTAGCCACGAAAGCAATTATACGTAACTCAACAATCATTACGTTAAATAGTTGTATGTCTAGCAGCTTTCCCACGGTTAACAGCAAAAGGCTGCCTTTGATTTCCTTTTGTTCACGCCGATAGCCTGAGTTATAGCACGGGCTAATTGGCCTGGCCCAAGACTTTAACTCTGAATACCAATTTGTATTTGGCCTGGATCAAAGTTAGTCCAGGCCATATCACAGACCAACTGCCACGGGCTAAAGTCTTAGCCCGCACTAAATTAGCACGCAACTGTGCATACGGTCCTAAAACGCCGTTTGAAGAAAGCGGCTGAATCTTTGGTAGCTTTGAAAACATTCGCAGGTTATGTAAAGCTGCTTTTGGGCAAATGCCGTATTATCAAGCCTAATAAATCTAAGTTTGGCCAAACAGCATTTTAATATTAAGCCACGCATTAAGTTTATTTACAACAAAGAAAGCTGAGATCTGTAAAGCCTTAGCTAACAATGGTTTATGATATGTAATTATTAGTTTGAAGGAGAAGTTGGAGTATAACAACCAAACTCAATATGGAATTATGCAAGTTGTTCAGGATCACAGAAAATCCCATTTTACTAACGCTTGAGTATGTAATGATGTATGTGGTTTTTGCTATTTATGTCGAATACATAATATGGGCTTGTATAAATAATGAATGTAATGTTTGTTATTTCAGAGTTATGATTTTGTTTAGTCATGAAAAATGTTGAATTGGTACTAACGTATAAGTTGTATCTGCTAATGTATATTATATAGCATATGTACCGTTTAAATTTAGTGTGGTTGTAGCTCTGGATCTTGTGCTTGTTAACATTCGTACCTGGCTGTATTTTCAAGATTTTTAAGTGTTGTACTTTATTTTGTAAATACCTTGATTGTTTCATTATATGACTACTTGCAGGATTAAACCGCCCCTTTCTTTTATGTTAGATTGGCTAAATTGTAAAGCTGTATTGTAGGGTTAATGTTCTGGAAAATTACTGCGAATGGAATGGGGAATAAGGTGCGATGTTAAAGCAGCCAAACCGTGAAGCTGTGTTTTCTTCAATTAAAACTTCTTAAAAGTCAAGGTGTAATTGTTGAGTGTTGTTGTAACTTCGTTAAATGATAGACCTTTTGGCTGATTTATGAATTATCAGTTTGTAAAGCTGTGGTGTGGTGGACGATTAGGTGTGTGTGTGTGTGTGTGTGTGTGTGTGTGTGTGTGTGTGTGTGTGTGTGTGTGTGTGTGTGTGTGTGTGTGTGTGTGTGTGTGTGTGTGTGTGTGTGTGTGTGTGTGTGTGTGTGTGTGTGTGTGTGTGTGTGTGTGTGTGTGTGTGTGTGTGTGTGTGTGTGTGTGTGTGTGTGTGTGTAAATTGTGTGGTGGACGATTAGGCGCGGAGGTCTAGTTGTAGCTAAATAATAAAGCTGTAGGCTTCTTCTTGTGGAGGTTTTCATGAAATGGTTTTGCATAATACCAGATGATAAATACCAAGGAGGGGGAGTTCAAGAGGCCAAGCCACATTCGCCTTCGTTAAAATATGAGTGTCTAATACCTACAAACGTCCAGCACTACTAAACAGTTTGAAATGGAAGGAACCAAGTGCATTGATGTTGATGGAGACTACACAGAGAAATAGAGGTACTTTCTTTTAATGTGTGATGCTTGTTTTCCTGCTAGGTCATAAACTTTTTGTACCCCCCCCCCTCTTGGGTGGCTGACTATAAAGTAGATTTGAGAAATTTGAATCCGGAAATCTTTTCTTCATTATATCTCAGTAGCTTAACGGGGCATTCTTGTTCCACTCCTATGTAACTATTATGGAATAATACTTCTCTCGTCGTGACATCATGCTAAGGTGAGTACAATGAAGCCTGACGTTCTCCAGGTTTTTGTACCTATATTATGTCGAATTATTTCTATTATGTCTATTATTGTGAATTATAATTTCTTTAATTTTAACCTCAGTTAATTCTTGTTATTACATTTTTATTCTTGTTAATTTTATTTTTATGGTGAATATATATGGGTATAGATTATCAGTTAAACTTAATAAATTTTAAAGTTCTTCTTTTACCACAGAAAAATAGTAATTTTTGTAAACAGTCCCCCTCTTCTCACAGTTATTTACACGTCATAAACTATACCGTAAGACATTTTCTCTTTAGTAAAGTGGGCGGGGCTTAGCAGTTTAAGGTGCTGGTATCCCTTTGTGCAGTGCTTTTGGGGGTATATTTTGAAACGCTATAACTTTCGCAATTTTGCGAGTTGGAAAGAGCTTTATACATCATTTTAAAGCTTATAATATGTAGATTCTCATAAGAGTACGAAACTAGCAAAATTGGCAAAAAATAGCAAACATTGTCTGACATACTAACATCTTACAGGCAGAATACAGACCACAAATTTTTGAACATCGATTTCTCAAAACTGTGGAATCGGCCGAAATGTTTTCTTGTGCGGACCTCTAAAGGACATGTGGGCCGAGGGACATTTTTTTGGATTTGGCTCAGCAGGTCTTAACGGTCAAGAAAATCCACTAAATGTGCGGTGATACGAAATTTCGCAACTTTGCATTGAGTTTTTTCGCAACTGGAGATGTTTTAGCTCAAACCAAGAAAAATGTCCCTCCGCAATAGTGCGAATTCTCGTCCTGCCAAAAATCACGCCAATCGATTGGGTAGTTTTTGAGAAATCGATGTTCAAAACAAAATAATCGCAGTTTTGCCAAAATCGTTTTTCTGCCAAATCTCTAGCTTAGAGCAACAAACTCCTGCTAATAGGCATTGATAAAATGTGCAATGAGACTGTGTATCGATCGAGTATGAATAAACCAAAATTGTCCATATGATTTGGCAGTAATTTTGAAAAAACTGATTTTCTCGAAAACGGCCATTTTTGGACCCCAAAAATCGTTTTTTGCTTATACTGACTTAACCACTAGAGATAGCTCAAAAGTTGTAAAAGCAAAAATGTTCATTTCTGTGCCCTCTATCCAGCCATACCAACCAATCCGGTGTGTCGACTATGTACTGAGAGAATAATGGCAAAAACCAAAAATTTCTTATCTTTGCACCTAAAAATGCGGGACTGGTCCCAGAATGTTAAAGAGCACCGAAATAGTATATTTGGAAAGTTTCATCCACTTTCATAAAGAATTGGAGCCTATAGGATCAAATTTACACAAAGCGATACCAGCACCTTAAGGTACTGGTTTCCTTTCGGGTATTTTTGACTCATACGGCTTTAATCCTTTACGTAAATAGTTGAAACTGACAAAATAACCTATTTTTGTGCTCTTTAACATTCTCGGACCAGTCCCGTATTTTTAGACGAAAAGATAAGAAAGTTTTGGTTTTTGCCATTATTCTCTCAGCACGTAGTCGATACGCCGGATTGGTTGTTATGGCTGGAAAGAGGGACTAAAAATTAACATTTTTGCTTTTACAACCTTTGAGCTATCTGCACTGGTTAGGTCAGTATAAGCAAAAACAATTTTTGGGGTCAAAAAATGACCATTTTCGAGAAAATAAGTTTTTTCAAAATTACTGCCAAATCTTAAGGACAATTTTGGTCCAATTATACCCAAACGATACACAGCCAAGTTGCACATTTTATCACTGCTTATTAACTGGAGTTCATTGATTAAGGCTGGAGATTTGGCCGAAAAACTATTTTGACAAAAATGCTATTATTTTGTTTTAAACATCGATTTCTCAAAAACTACCCAACGGATTCCGGAGTTTTTTGTCAGAACGGAAATTCGTACTTGTCTGGAGGGACGTTTTTCTTGGTTCTGGCTAAAATGTAACCAGTAGCAAGAAAACTCAATGTGAAGTTGCGAAACTTCGTGTTACCGTGCATTTGTTGGATTTTCTCGACTATTAAGACCTGTCGAGCCAAATCCAAAAATACGTCCCTCTGCCCATATGTCCTTCATATGATGGCACAAACAGAACCTTTCATCGATTCTACAGTTTTGAGAAATCGATGTTCAAAAATTTTTGGTCTATTTTCAGCCTGCCAGATGTCAGTATGTCAGAAATTTTTTGCTATTTTTTTGCTAATTTCAATGGTTTCGTAAGCTCATATGAATGTCCTGATTATAAGCTTTATAACAATGTACAAAGCTCTTTCCAACTACCAAAATTGCGAAAGGTATAGTGTTTTAAAAATCAACACTGCACAAAAGGTTACCAGCACCTTAAGTGACAGTTGGGCCAAACAAGGCTACACCCTTGACTACTGTCTCCTCAACTCTAGTAACACATATGCGTATATATGTCGCAGTAACTTCTGTATTCAGTAAATACTGTGTTTACTGGCCGATTTCAGTAAATACGGTATTTACTAGTAAGAATGGTATTTTCTTTAAACTTCCTATCTTTACACGTAAATACCATTTTTTACAGAAACTCGTCCAGTAAATACTGTATTTTCTAGTAAATTCTGTATTTTATCTTACACGCCTTTGTCTTTGTGTGTGGCTAGGGAAACAAGGGCATGCCAACATCAGATTTAAAGTCAGATGACAGGTCATGCATAATTACAATATGTACAAAGGGGCGCATGAAAGTAACCTTCAAAAGATTCAACCATTAGTTTACGAAATTAAAAAATACTTTAATGCTAATACAGTTAACACATAAACAGCAATTTTACTGTCACCTTAGTTAAACATACACTAAAAGTTTATTTAAAGTTGTAATAAATGTAATGTGTATTTTTTAAATTAATAAAAGCAGGCTTGAACGCAGAGTAAACATAAAGTATATAATTTATGAATTTTTAATTAATCTTTATTCACTATGAATATCGTAATACATGTGCATGTTCGTTTTGATTTTAAAAGCTGTTATAATTAAAATATTTTTTAAATTTGTAAACTAATGTTTTAAACTTCTGAAGTTTATCTTCATGCACCCCCATTGTACATATTGTGACTATGCATGACCTATCTTTTGAATTTAAATATGACGTCGGTATGCCCTTTGTTTTCCCAGTCACACAAAGACAAAGGAGTTTAAAGTAAAATACATAATTTACTAGAAAATACTCAGTATTTACTGGACGAGTTTCAGTAAAAATGGTATTTATGTGTAGAGATAGGAAGTTTAAAGAAAATACAATTCTTACTAGTAGATACCATATTTACTGAAATCGGAAAGTAAATACAGTATTTACTGAATACATAAATTACTGCGACATATATTTTAGATGCACGCATCACGTAGACTAAGACTAGAGCTGGGGCGGTTCCACTTGAACCGGTTGGAACCGAAACCGGAAGGATTTTTAGAACCGGAACCGGTAGAATTTGGAAGCGGCCGGTTTCAGGCTCAAAAAGTGAGCTTGAACTAAAATTTTTGCCAAATGTAAAATTTGCAAAAGTTGGATTCTGGGCCTGGATCTCATAAGTTAGCATCATTTGATTTTGATGCATGATTTTCTTTTCTCCGCAGCTGAAACTGGAACTGCATTGTCACCAAGAATCATTAGCGAATGATTACATCATACGAATATTCGAATAGTTCTTTACATTTCAAGATGTAGCAAACGAATAACTCGATGGACGAATATTCTAAACATTTGTTTGTTTCCATTTAATTTCCTTCAGTTCCAGTTTAATTAAGGAACTGTGTCAAAAATATCCTTAAAATTCATCGTTTACATGATTTGATTACATGATTCTACTCGAGTAGAAATCGTGTAAGCGGCTTCCTGTACATTTAGTTTTTCTGCTAAAATTTGTAGTACAGCCAGCAAGTCTGCGCTTTAATGAAAGGAAAAGCCAAGTTTGCTGCAGAAGCTTAAACCTTTTATGTATTTGTATGCCCATAGTCAGTCAGCTTTTGCTGGTACTTATCGGAAAGAAAAAAGTAGCAACAAAAAGAAGGCCATAAAAACAAACGTGTTACAATCGTGTAAGCGTTTTACAAATTCTCAAAATTCGTGTAAATTTCAAGCGTTTACATGATTTATTTTTGACACGGCTCCTACGTTCCTTAGTTAATTGCTTTAATATTACAGAAGATTTCTGTATTTTTTGCAGGGTTTCAACTCGGGCTAAACTGAATCTGTACTGACCAGAATGTGTTGATGGTAGTACGTACAACAAACTTTGAAAGGCATTAAATTTATTCAATTTTTGGAGTTCAACGATAATTTTTAAATTATTTTAAAGCTTACCTAAATATCAGTGTTAAAGCTGCTACAAGTATGCAGAGTACGGCCGTCTCAATTCAAATGTTCGACATGGACATGCGATAACACGAAAACAAGTTTTGAACATGGATTGATTTCTCTACGTGTGGGAAGCTAAAGAAAAGCGATCATAGTTCACGCTAGTGTTGGGATTGGCCGAAAATTTCCTTGGTTGGCTTGGCTTGGCTTGGCCGGAGTTTGAAGTTGGCCGGCCAATTGGCCGTTGGCCGTTGGCCGGCCATTGGCCGTTGGCCGGCCAACGGCCAATGGCCAACGGCCAATTGGCTGGCCGTTGGCCGTTGGCCGATGGCCGGCCAATGGCCATTGGCCGGCCAACGGCCAATGGCCAACGGCCAACTGGTTGGCCGTTGGCCGTTGGCTGTTGCTTGGCCGAAAGCTGTTAGCCGTTCTTTAGCTATTTGCCAACGCTGGCGAGCTGGAATTTACAATTTTTGTTCGTCTACCGTGCTTAATTAGGCGTCGACTTAATTAAACTTTATTTGCAATAGTACAATTTACAATTTACAATATTTCTAAAATAGTTTTTCCAAACATTAAGCTTCCACCCGAGATAATTCTGTTTAAATTTTGCTGGAGGACCGCAATAAATTGATGAGACGTTGACCGCTAGACAAATTTAAAAACTACGTTGTTAGCACACTTAAAGTTTGCATGCAATTAGAAAATTTATTTGTAAAAATAACGCTAATAACGATAAAAATTGTCAACATCTAGTGAAAATCTGTAGTACTGTATCTAATATAACGTTTATACAGCAAAATGTTTACGATATTATGCAGCTAAATTAAATTTTTCAACACAGTTACCTCACAAGATCAGTAAATTTGAACTTGGCCAGCACTCGGCCATTGGCCAGCCAACGGCCAACGGCCAGCCAGTTGGCCGTTGGCCGTTGGCCGACCAACGGCCATTGGCCGGCCATCGGCCAACGGCCAGCCAATTGGCCACAATTGGCCGTTGGCCATTGGCCGTTGGCCATTGGCCGTTGGCCGGCCACCGGCCATTGGCCGGCCAAGCCAACTGGCCGAGATTTTCTCGGCCAACGGCCAATGGCTTGGCCGGCCAATGGCCAGCCATTGGCCGCACCGGCCAACGCACAACACTAGTTCACGCTACAAAAAGCGCTCCCGAGGGCTATTTGTTCTGAAATTGCTTAATGAACAAACAAGCTCAATATTTTGAGAAAATGTAAACTTTATCAAATTTTCACCAAAAGCATCAAGTTTGGAGGCTTACGTTTTTCCCTAACAGAATGACTAAAAACAAAACTTAAAAATTTCACTCAGCAAGCAGTTTTCCCAAAAATGTGTGCGTAAAGCCGCTTTCGAATTACTGGAATGAGTTGAGAGGAATCCGTGTTCATGAATATCTAGCCGCCATGTTCAGAATTTCGTATGTTCGTTGTTGGGCTTAGGCAGAGAGGCTGCAGAGCAGACAGACCAAAATCGAAAACCAAACGAAACCAAAACCAAACTAGCTTTGAAAACCAATTTTCTTTATATATTATCTCTTAAACCGCAAGGAATCGTTGTTGTAAGTTGTTGTAAGTTGTAAGTTTTGGCGAGAGCATTCGAATGACTATAAGTTTGTATATAGTTTATTTTCATTAATTTCATCAGCTTTTTGCTTTTGCTTTTGCTTCCAAAGCGCAGCTTCTTTTAAGGACGCTTTCAATTATTCTTTGGACTCAAGCTGGAGTCAACATTAACTCCGAAGAGCAATTAAATTTTGCAGGAGCAGAAAGATTTGAAAACTGCAAGTCCCTATTTTCGTTTTTCAGGAACTTCGGCTTTTGGCCGAAAATTCATAAGAGTGAAGGTACATAAATAGAATGAGGTGTCGGCATAACTAATCTGTTAAGGTGGTAGTACCACTAGCGGGATTTCCTACGAAATTTTATTATGCATGAACCAATCAAGACAAAATTTTTGGTGAACAAAGTTCGGTTGGCAGGCAATCCAACACAAAATTTAGATGTCATAGAGCGCAAAATTGGCTAGCTACTAAGATGGCTTTGCGCATGCGAAATAATCAAAATTACACAGCTTTAAATGATAATTTCGACAAAACTACGTGAAAGAGCACAAAAAGTGCTTTCCAATGATGTGCATATCACTTCTGTACGTGGTTTCTATCAAAAGTTGCAGATGGTTTTACTTCAGGCAGATTTACGTTGACCGTTTGCACATGCAATGTAAAGTAAGAACAGTTTATCCAAAATTTAAATCTATTGGGTTTTATACGTTATTATTGTGCTACTTATGTGATTGTATAAGAAAAAACACCATGCACCTGCTTGAAAGCATTGTAAATGTCCAAAACCGTTACACAACCAAAAAAGTTACAAAATCTTTGTTTTTGATTTTCTCGTCATTGCTTCAACCAAACTTGACCAGATTTTGCAGACATTTTTATGTCTGCATACCCTCAGGCCGTTTTCTTCATTTTTCGAAAAATGCAAACGTAAGTAAGATATAAATTTTTAAATATTTCAAAATAAGCTGGAAAACGGAAATTTCGCTTTTATAAAAAACTAAAACACGGCCTGAGCGTATAAATAAATAAAGGTTGCATGCCAAATTTCAAATGAATTCATAATTAATTGAAGGAGATATTTAAATTCAAAACTTTAAATACATTTCCTCTTGTGTAGACAGCAAGCAAGTATTTGGTCACCATGTTTTTCCCCGCTCTAGCGGACCGAATGTGGGAGAAAAACATGGTCAAATTTTTTACTGGGTGCACGTAGAGGAAAAAAGAAAAGAAACTAAGGGTTAAACTCAAGCTAACCTTCAGTGACAGTTGTTTCATAATGAATACTAGTCTAACTGGTCTTACGTAGATCCATGTATACTGATCGGCCAACAAAAAGAAAAATGAATAAAGCACTAATGTAAAAAATATATATAAATATATAAAAAGGATTAATTATGAAGATGGTGATAGAACAAAGACAAAATAAAGTTTCGAAGTGCATTCTCTATTAAACGTAGAACATAATATACAATTAGTGATGTGCTACATTTCACAAATATATACGTAGAAGAGTGTCATGGAATACTACATATCCTAAAGATGAGTGCTCAGAGCCCCATGCGTCTCATCGCCCAGCCTCACCAGGTGCGCACCTGGCATGGGGAAACTGAAAACCACTATTGCCATGTGATAGAGCAAGTCGAATTATTATTATGCAAGTTTATAGTAGTAGTTTATAGTTTGACAGTAGGTTAGATATATATATTTTTAGGATTTTTCGCATGGCTTATGGTGGCAACCTTTACATATTATTATCTTGTTAGCAAAACCATGAAGCAGTTCACTATTGATCATTTTGGCCCAATTCGGCTCCTAGCTATTTTTACAGACTGGCAAACATGGGGTTGCGAAGCGTTTGGACTTGTCAAAATTGTCGAAAATTGTCAAAAAGTCGTCTAAAATAGCGTTTTTAGGCCATTTGGTTGTGCGCATGGATAGTAAATCGGGGTCGCGTCCATAGGTCAGTGTACATAGCAGGATTTCGATTTTTTCGGACATAGTTTTTTCCAAAATGGTCAATTCGTTTGTCAAGATTCAATTGAGCAGGTCAAGGCCAAGGGCACTAGCGTAGATACGGGGGGGGGGTGGGGGGCGGCCGCCCTCCCCGAAATAATGGCTTTGCCCCCTGAAAAAATTGGGCAAAAGAAATTTTACGCCCGCGCGGAGCGGGGGAGCGGAGCGCGGGCGTTTAACTTTATTAGAAACATGCACAAATTGTACATTAATGCTTCAAATTAGCTCAGCATAGATGCACTTTCTACACCATAAAAAATTTTCGCGCCTCCGGCGCGAATTTTGGCTATTTAGATTATCAAAAGTATTATTTTTATCAAGCGTGCAGCTAACAACTGTTTGTTGTATACGTACATAGTTGCTTTGCAGGTTTGCTGTCATCTGCGTTCGTCCCAACATGTTGTTGTTGTTCATTTCCGGGCTCCATCAGCTAGGAAAAGCTACAAGAGGGCACTTCGGCATCTACTGGCCCAGCACTCGTCTTTGCATAGTCAGGTCCACACATCGGAGAATCCGGGATGGAAATGATGTGGGGATTGGACCCAACCGCTCGGTAGCATAATTTGAGGACTCCAGATGCTTCAGTGTTAACCCAACACAATCGTGTTCTCGGGAGTTTGGAACCCATTTGCGCCGTTGACCAAACGGATGCTAGGGTAGGGGGCACCTGTGGGGATCTCCATTTGATGGGGTCCGTGTCCATCGGATTTCCCATGGAGGTGGTTCCAAGCCCCCTCGTCCCAACATCATCAGTCTTGGCATAATTGGTTTATATGATCAGAATACGCAGTTCTTAATGGGAGCATCTTAATAGTTTGAGTTTTCAGTCAGAGGGGGGAAAACGCATCACCGCCAAAGTGGGGGAAAAAACAACGGCTCACCCTGCTCGACTGGCACATGATAGAGATACAAAATCTAGTGCAAATGAAAGTTCGAGTCTTGTACTTTAAGATCATAATACAAATTACCTTACCCGTCGATTGAGCGTTCGTGTGGCATGGGTCCGAAGTTGACACCCAAAAATTGTCCAAAAACCTAAGGATTTTTCAAATTTTCTAAGATTATGCCAACTTACTGGTAATAGTTACAGGAGCTCTTTTGTGCATGAAGGGGTTTGTGGATGTGCTCTATAACGTGGGCTAGTCGGATTTTCGCTACGTCACACGGTTGAGAAATAGTGACCATCTTTTTCCCCCACACGTTTCCCACCAAAGGGGGAAAACAACGGTGTGCTTTTCCCCCGCAGTTTCGTTTTTTTTATTTAAGCAAAAATAACGACTTATTGTTTAGTCATTTGAACTGTTATACCCCCCAATTGACCTTCCGCTGCCGAAAAGCGCCATATGACCTGCCCCTGTGGAGGAATGCTGGCAAATATTCGCAGGGGGGCAAATCATGCGGATAACAAGAAAATTAGGGTCATAAACAATATTTTTGTGATATTATGAACTGTGGACAATCCAGAGAGTTTCACAAGTGTGGATATGCAAAAGACCCCTGAACAGTTTTGTGCGACTTTGCCACCCATCATAAATAAAACACTCAATTTCTTGCGGGTTAATATTGCAAAATAGTGTATTTTATCATTGCAAGTTAATACAAAAGGCGATTAAATTATAAATTATCAAAAAATAAGATTTTGTAGACCAAAAATCTTAATTTCCTAGCAATGTTGGCCCATTGCTAAGTTTGGCTTATATGGTGGACAATACTAAGCCTGGCTGCCGGCAACGAGTTTCTAGAAGTAGTTATTGCGTTTTATGCCTTTAAATGCCATTTATCTGCTGTTATGGTGGTAAAGGAACGAAATTTGGTACCATCTTTTTCCCCACCCCCATCTTTTTTACCCCACTAGTGGGGGAAAAAAGATGGTCTATATTGAGGCTAGCCTACTAGAAGTACAACCGAATACTGATTTTACTGGTGGTATAGAAAGTACAGGCCAAGCCCTACATGCTGGTATATATGTAAAGCGTCTGGCTAGCTGCAGTCTGTAGCGAGTAATAACCTTATTTCGAAAATCGTTGTTTTTTTACCCCCCCCCCTGACTCAGGATAGCAAATACATAAATGCACAATTAGAGACATATAGACACTTGATAAATCATTGCAAAGATTTAAATGTTTCAATAGCGTTTAATGGCGAAATCTAAAAAATTTCTCAACTTCTGGGGGGGCTCCGCCCCCAGACCCCCCATTTGGGACTTAGGGTATCGCTTTCAGTTGTATATAACAAGTCGAAAACATGAACCATAGAAGACTTTTGAATTAATAGGACAACTTGCAGTAAATACGCAGTGTGTATGTAATTGTTACGCAAAAATAGAAATTTTTACCCCCCCCCCTCTCAAAAGTCCTCGGTCAAAACCGCCCCCCCCTGAAAATTTTTTCTACCTACGCTACTGGCCAAGGGGTCTGAAGTTCGGCGAGGAGCATGACCCTCCTAATTGCCACGGGGCATATGAATTTTTGATCTGTCTTCTGTGGCGCCCTGGCCAGGGGTCGAAAAGTGTGTAAAAAGGGGGGTTCTGGGCCTACGGACTGTGGAGCCATACACATAAGAGCTGCTGGGCTGAGATTTTGTATTCTACCTCTGCAGAATTGCTGTATCATCGCCGGAGATTTGAATGCTGAAACAGGGACTGATTACTCAGCGTTTTCGGATGTGATGGATGGGCCGCTTCAAATATGGTCATTTAAATGACAACGGCACGAGAATGCTCTCATTTGCATCTGCGCATCGTTTTGTCTGCTGCAATTCGCTATTCTGACACAACCCGCGTCGCCGCCCCACTTTTTACTCCAACGATCATCGCACTGTTAAGCAGCTGGATCACATCCTTGTAAGCCGCCCATTTCGTTCTGCCGTTGAAGACGTGCGAGTCTTATCCCATGCAGATGTAGGATCAGATCACAAGCTAGTCGTCACCAAACTGCGTTTCCATTTGAGGATCAAAAGGTGTGCCAAGCAAACAACTGCAAATGATGTTGGGGTCCTGGCTGATCCCGAAATTCGAAACGGATACAATTTGGTTGTTCGAAACCGCTTCAGCGAGCTGCCAAACGATGACGAAGATCTGGAAGTGGCCTGGAACAGCATCAGGACAGGCATTGAGTCAGCGGTATCGGCAGTTTGTCCCCATTCAAGGACAAAGTCAAGAAAATGGATTTCTGATTCCACTCTTGCTCTCGTGAAAGAAAGACGCTCTACATCCGTTCGCTGGCAACGTTCACGCCTCTCGAGACAAATCAAGCGTTCACTGAAGATTGACGAGAATAATTATTTGGCGGAGCGAGCTGCTGAAATGCAAAGAGCTTCAGATATATACTGGAAATATAACTGTCCTCTACCGAACTATTCACGAGCTGGCGGGCCAAAAACCTCCTAGTCTCCCTTCCGTCCTAAATGATGCGAACGGAGTTCCTCTGAGATCTCCACAAGACAGCGAGTCCCGTTGGGCGGAGCATTTCTCTGATCTATTCAGTCGTCCTGAACCTCCCCAACGTGACCCAGATCTGAGAAGACAATTTCCTCCTACTAATGATTCAGTCAGCCTGGAGGCTCCTACTCTCGAGGAAGTGCGACGAGCCATTAAAGCCCTTAAACTGAAAAAAGCACCGGGAACCTGTGGCATCACCGCAGAAGCTCTGAAGTCTCTGGATGATGATAATGTGATGGCTCTTGTCGACTTGCTCGGTAAAATCTGGCAGAGAAGACGGGTTCCACAGGATTTCAAGGATGGCATCATCATACCGCTTCACAAAAAGGGCAGCAAACAGGAGTGTTCCAATTACCGCGGGATAACACTACTGTCTATCGCAGGAAAAGTTCTCGCCAAGGTTTTTAGCTTCCGTCTGCTCGATCAACAGGCCGGATTCAGGCCTGGCCGTGGTTGCATAGACCAGATCGTCACTGACCGCCGCTGTATCGAACGTCGATTACGTCATGGCCAGCCCACTGTCGTATGCTTCGTAGATTTTGCAGCTGCCTTCGACAGCGTGGATAGGCCTTCTATGATTTCTGTGTTGCGGAAGTGCGGGGTGCCTGAGCTGTTCACAGATATCATAAGTGACCTATACCACAACGCATCATCTTGTGTGAGAACACAAAGAGGCCTCTCCCGGAGTTTTCCTGTCACAACTGGCGTGCGGCAAGGATGCGTGTTATCACCCATGCTGTTTAATCTAGTCTTAGATTGGATTATGTGCAAGGCTGTTGAAAACACTGACGGTGTATATATATATATATACAGTGTAGCTGCAGCGATACCATTGCCGATCTGGATTACGCGGACGACATCGCCATCATGCAACCAGACGCTGCATCTTGCCAAAGTCTGCTCGACCGTATTGCTTCTATTGCGGGCATGCTTGGTCTTCGAATAAAACCTTCCAAGACCAAGGTGATCTATTTCCATCTGCCCGACCAACCCACTCTGTCGATCAATCAGGAAGATATCGAAATTGTTAGTGAGTTCGCCTACCTCGGATCCGTTATCAGTGGTGCAAAGCTATCAGCTACAAAGGACATAGAACTGAGGATAGCAAAGGCCTCTCGCACTTTCGGTCAGTTGAAGCGACACGTCTTCTGTCGGACGGATCTGTCGACATCGCTGAAAATGCGAGTCTTCAATGCCTCCGTTATATCCGTGCTACTGTACGCCTCTGAAACGTGGCCTGTCAGAAAAGTGGACATCGAAAAGCTGGAAGTATTCCAAATGTCCTGTTTGCGCTCTATCTTGAGAATAAGCCGACTCCAGCGGTTCCACAATGCAGAGATTCGAGACCTTTGTGAACACCACCGAGTGTCGAATCCCTTATTCGAAAACGGCGGCTTCGTTGCTTAGGACACGTAGCTCGAATGAACCCAGCTGCCATGCCATCTGGCGAAATCCCAAACCTGCGACGTGGCGTTGTGTCAGAACTGCAGAGAAATGCACGTGGGATAGCCTGGTTTCAAGAGACTTAGCCTATTTAAAGCAAGGATATGGTTCCGTAAATTGTATGTATTAACATTTTTTAGAAAATTACTATTTTTGTTTAAAAATCAATAAAATTTGACTGGGTTTTTGTGGAAAAATTTAGGCCAAATGGCCTCAAAGGCCAAAATTCTTCAGGCCATTGACTCCTAAATTTAGGCCATGGCCTAAGCTATGGCCTAAAAACCTTGCCCAAAAGTAACTAAAAATGGCGTTTTTCGGCCTTGGGATGGTATCCATATACAGTAAATCGGGGTCGCTGAAAATGATGAGCATACTGCCGACGTCAGTGGATTTGACCCCTGACCTGCAGCGGCCTGGGGGGTCGGTGGTCCGGTGGGGGTAAAAAATGAAAGTCTTCAAAAAAAGTGGTCAAGTTTGGTATCAAATGAAAGCCCTTGGCGAGGCGAACAACTTTTGTCACTATACACAAAAAGTGGCCCCACCGTGCTGTGGGTGGGGGCCCCACCCCCAGTGGATCCCGTGGGTGTCAAAAATGAAAGTCTTGAAAAGTGGTCAAGTCTGGCATCAAAGGAAAGCCCTTGATGAGGCGAACGTTTTTTGTCATTGAAGGACCCCTCCAAAGTGGACCCAGCGGCCTGTGGCGCCCTGACGAGGGTCCGGACCGGTCCAAAATGGCCAAAAATAGATTTTTCCAAAAGTGGCCGAGTTTTTTAGCAACTGAATGTCCTTGATGAGGCGAACATTTTTTGTCATTGTTGGACCCCTCTAAAATGTATCTACCGGTCTGTGGCGCCCTGGCCAGGGGTCCGGACTGGTCAAAAATTGCCAAAATTCAAAATTTCCGAAAGTGGTCAAGTTCGGTAATAAATGAAAGCTCTTGCTGAGGCGAACAATTTTTGTCATTGGAGGATCCCTCTAAGGTGTTGCTAGCGGCCTGTGGCACTCTGGCCAGGGGTGCGGACTGGTCCAAAATGGCCAAAAATCGATTTTTTCCAAATGGGGTCAAATTTGGTTTCAAGTGAAAGCCCTTGATGAGGCGAACATTTTTTGTCATTGGTGGACCCCTCCAAAGTGCACCCATCAGCCTGTGGCGTCCGGACCGGTCCAAAATGGTCCAAAAGTGGCCAAGTTTGGTATCAGGTAAAAGCCCTTGGTTAGGCGAACATTTGTGTCGTTATAGGACCCCTCTAAAAATGTCCTTGTCGGTCTGTGGCGCCCTGGCCAGGGGTCCGTACCGGTCAAAAACGGCTAAAAATAGAAATTTTTTCAAGTGGCCAAGTTTGGTATGAAATGAAATTCCTAAGTGAGGCGAACATTTTTGTCATTGGAGGACTCCTCTAAAGTGTCCCTAGAGGACTGTGGCACCCGACTGGTGAGAAATGCTCAAAATTAGGGATGCACCGGGGCCTCGCCCCGGCACCGGCCCCGGTGGTCAGACCCCGGTACCGACCGGGGCCAAAAATTAGCTAAATTTTGTAAATTTTTGACGTTTTTTAAAATTTCAAAATTTTAAATTTTCGAAAGTCAAAAAGTGTTACATATTGTTTATTTTCTCTCCGATATGAATGAAAACAACGATAGCAACGTTTGTATATCAGAAATTATTGCAAAATTTAAATTTTCAAGAAAATTTTTGAACATTTTCGATTTGGTCCCCCAATTTCCAGGCCCCGGCCCCGGTACCGGGGCCAAGGTGGCCCCGGCCGGGGCCTCGATCAGGTCCTGGCCCCGACCCCGGTATTGGCGGCCCCGGTGCATCTCTAGTCAAAATTCAAAATTTTGAAAAGCGGCCATTCTCTGTATCAAATGAAAGCCATTGGTGAGGATGAGGCAAACAAATTTTGGTCATTGGAGGCAAGGCAGTGTTTTTTGCTCGGACACTTTTGCGCTCTTCTGCGCACTGCCCCAAATTTTTGTTCGCAATTTGCTAAAAACGTGCGGTTTTTTGGTCGCCGAACTTTAGGCAAAATGGCCTCAACGACCCAAATTTTTTAGGCCATCACCCAAAAAATTTAGGCCATCCAAATTTTGTTAATTTTTAGGTTGCGCGCTGTTCCACGCATTACTACAATAACAGTTGTCATGAATTCATGCGTTGTATATTCAAAAATCGTGATAAAATTTAAATGAACATGAAAACGCCATTGCCACATTAGAACACATTAGAGAAACTACGTTTTTACCTTAAAATGGCAGAAATAGAACCTCGTTAGCATAGAAATAATAGTGCACGGCAGTATTAATGAATTTTTAATGAAAATTAAAACACACGTAGCACTGTAGATACGAAAATAGAGAATTAAGGAAAGAAGACAATAAAACTAATAGAAATAAAATGAAACTACTAAAATAGCATTTCTTTGATGAAATCGTCATAACATTAAACGAAATTATAACTTGAATGTTTATTTATAAGTGCAAATAGAGTATGTATGTATATAACTAGCTGGCGGCTGGCGCAGCTCAGAAATACGTACAAGTGAAAATGTATGAATTCGCGCCAGAGGCGCGAAACATTTTTTAGAAAATTACTATTTTTGTTTAAAAATCAATAAAATTTGACTGGGTTTTTGTGGAAAAATTTAGGCCAAATGGCCTCAAAGGCCAAAATTCTTCAGGCCATTGACTCCTAAATTTAGGCCATGGCCTAAGCTATGGCCTAAAAACCTTGCCTAAAAGTAACTTGGCCTAAGCTATGGCCTAAAAACCTTGCCTAAAAGTAACTAAAAATGGCGTTTTTCGGCCTTGGGATGGTATCCATATACAGTAAATCGGGGTCGCTGAAAATGATGAGCATACTGCCGACGTCAGTGGATTTGACAGCTGACCTGCAGCGGCCTGGGGGGTCGGTGGTCCGGTGGGGGTCAAAAATGAAAGTCTTCAAAAAAGTGGTCAAGTTTGGTATCAAATGAAAGCCCTTGGCGAGGCGAACAACTTTTGTCACTATACACAAAAAGTGGCCCCACCGTGCTGTGGGTGGGGGCCCCACCCCCAGTGGGTCCCGTGGGTGTCAAAAATTAAAGTCTTGAAAAGTGGTCAAGTCTGGCATCAAATGAAAGCCCTTGATGAGGCGAAGTTTTTTGTCATTGAAGGACCCCTCCAAAGTGGACCCAGCGGCCTGCGACGCCCTGACGAGGGTCCGGACCGGTCCAAATGGCCAAAAATAGATTTTTCCAAAAGTGGCCGAGTTTTTTTAACAACTGAATGTCCTTGATGAGGCGAACATTTTTTGTCATTGTTGGACCCCTCTAAAATGTCTCTACCTTTCTGTGGCGCCCTGGCCAGGGGTCCGGACTGGTCAAGAATTGCCAAAAGTCAAAATTTCCGAAAGTGGTCAAGTTCGGTAATAAATGAAAGCTCTTGCTGAGGCGAACAATTTTTGTCATTGGAGAACCCGTCTAAAGTGTCGCTAGCTGCCTGTGGCAACCGACAAGAAAAAATGGTCAAAATTCAAAATTTTCAAAAGTGGTCATTATCGGTATCAAATGAAAGCCCTTGGTGAGGCGAACAATTTTTGTCATTGGAGGATCCCTCTAAAGTGTTGCTAGCGGCCTGTGGCACTCTGGCCAGGGGTGCGGACCTGTCCAAAATGGCTCAAAATCGATTTTTCCAAATGTGGTCAAATTTGGTTTCAAGTGAAAGCCCTTGATGAGGCGAACATTTTTTGTCATTGGTGGACCCCTCCAAAGTGAACCCATCGGCCTGTGGCGTCCGGACCGGCCTAAAATGGTCCAAAAGTGGCCAAGTTTGGTATCAGGTAAACGCCCTTGGTTAGGCGAACATTTTTGTCGTTGTAGGACCCCTCTAAAAATGTCCTTGTCGGTCTGTGGCGCCCTGGCCAGGGGTCCGTACCGGTCAAAAACGGCTAAAAATAGAATTTTTTTCAAGTGGCCAAGTTTGGTATGAAATGAAATTCCTAAGTGAGGCGAACATTTTTTGTCATTGGAGGACTCCTCTGAAGTGTCCCTAGAGGACTGTGGCACCCGACTGGTGAGAAATGGTCAAAATTCAGAATTTTCAAAACCGGCCATGCTCTATATCAAATGAAAGCCATTGGTGAGGCAAGCAAAATGGGTCTTTGGAGGCAGTGTTTTTTGCTCGGACACTTTTGCGCTCTTCTGCGCACCGCCCCAAATTTTTGTGCGCAATTTGCTAAAAACGTGCGGTTTTTTAGTTGGTATGAAATGAAATTCCTAAGTGAGGCGAACATTTTTTGTCATTGGAGGACTCCTCTAAAGTGTCCCTAGAGGACTGTGGCACCCGACTGGTGAGAAATGGTCAAAATTAGGGATGCACCGGGGCTTGGCCCCGGCACCGGCCCCGGTGGTCAGATCCCGGTACCGACCGGGGCCAAAAATTAGCTAAATTTTGTAAATTTTTGACGTTTTTTAAAATTTCAAAATTTTAAATTTTCGAAAGTCAAAAAGTGTTACATATTGTTTATTTTCTCTCCGATATGAATGAAAACAACGATAGCAACGTTTGTATATCAGAAATTATTGCAAAATTTAAATTTTCAAGAAAATTTTTGAACATTTTCGATTTGGTCCCCCAATTTCCAGGCCCCGGCCCCGGTACCGGGGCCAAGGTGGCCCCGGCCGGGGCCTCTATGAGGTCCTGACTCCGGCCCCGGTAGTGGCGGCCCCGGTGCATCTCTAGTCAAACTTCAAAATTTTCAAAAGCGGCCATTCTCTGTATCAAATGAAAGCCATTGGTGAAGGTGAGGCAAACAAATTTGGTCATTGGAGGCAAGGCAGTGTTTTTTGCTCGGACACTTTTGCGCTCTTCTGCGCACTGCCCCAAATTTTTGTTCGCAATTTGCTAAAAACGTGCGGTTTTTTGGTCGCCGAACTTTAGGCAAAATGGCCTCAACGACCCAAATTTTTTAGGCCATCACCCAAAAAATTTAGGCCATCCAAATTTTGTTAATTTTTAGGTTGCGCGCTGTTCCACGCATTACTACAATTACAGTTGTCATGTATTCATGCGTTGTATATTCAAAAATCGTGATAAAATTTAAATGAACATGAAAACGCCATTGCCACATTAGAACACATTAGAGAAACTACGTTTTTCCCTTAAAATGGCAGAAATAGAACCTCGTTAGCATAGAAATAATAGTGCACGGCAGTATTAATGAATTTTTAATGAAAATTAAAACACACGTAGCACTGTAGATACGAAAATAGAGAATTAAGGAAAGAAGACAATAAAACTAG
The DNA here is from genome assembly GCA_030248195.1 of Trissonchulus latispiculum. Taxonomy (NCBI): domain Eukaryota; kingdom Metazoa; phylum Nematoda; class Enoplea; order Enoplida; family Ironidae; genus Trissonchulus; species Trissonchulus latispiculum. Next base: position 81,726 of record JASAND010023040.1, read on the forward strand.
TAGAAATAAAATGAAACTACTAAAATAGCATTTCTTTGATGAAATCGTCATAACATTAAACGAAATTATAACTTGAATGTTTATTTATAAGTGCAAATAGAGTATGTATGTAAATAACTAGCTGGCGGCTGACGCAGCTCAGAAATGCGTATAAGTGAAAATGTGTAATGGAAAAGGCAAAATAAAACCTAAAAATGACCAAGGAAAGCTTAGTTTGTCGTAGATTGCGATCTTCGATGGAATTGATTTAAGTGTCCAATGCACTGGTTATGAGTGGCGTGCCTGTAAAATCTTGATGTGAACTATGAAACGTCCAAGCACTGTATAAAGTAATTGTCACGTAATTACCAGAGTTGCCAGTCAGTATGAAACCCCTTAGAAATTCACCATTAGGGACATAGGTTCTAGTGTAGATAGGCAGAATAAGACTAGAAGTAGCATTACTCTCACGCAGATGACACGAAAATGGAATAGAGCCTCAGTGGAATGTAGTCTAAGGAAGTTTCGGTAGGTTACGAGTCAAGAATGGAGGGGTCGTTACCCTTCCCGGGTCAGTAATAGGCCCTAATACTGTTTTTGATGCAGCATGGAGGAGTCGTTACTCTTCCCGGGCCACGAATAAGGCCTCACATTGTCAAGAAGGTAGCTAAAAACTGATTAAAATAGCTGAAAATTATCAAGGAAAAACGAATCCAAAGAAAGAAGTTGTTGAGTAACCGACAATCTAACAAGAAACTTCGAGTTTAAAACGTTTTACGCAGTTAATAGGTGCAAATATTGGAAGATGGGTCAAAATAAGGTCATAAATTGTCCATTAATGGCATGGAATCATGTTAATTGGTGTTCATAGGTACTAATTAGGCATAATTTGCATTAGTTGGGTGATAATTAGTTAATTTGTCAAATTTTTGGTCAAAATACAAGTTGGGTTTATCTGAAAGGCAATTCTCTGCTGATTCCAGAACTCCAAACCCGGTCACCTAACTCCCAATATTGCGAAAATTACAAGTAAAAGAAGTTTTGATTAGTTACATTTTAATTTTGTAATATTGGCCTTAAGTGACCTTACAACAATGCGTAACAGTTGTGTGTGGTTACGCCCATTCATACTTTCATTCATTCCCTTGAGCCTCTGCTGGCTCTCTCCCAGCAGAGACTTGCCTCGCAGAGAAGGACTTAACACACACCTTAGGTGTGACAATACGTTCGGAGGGGGCTTAACTCCCTCCCAAATAATTAGAATGAAATAAAAAGTAGGTATCCTAGGTAGTTAAGTACGTAGAATATTAATATTTGGTTTTTATCTTGTGGAAAATTACGCAGTTATTAGTATGCATATTTTTTATGCAACAATTGCCCTCCCGCTTCTTTTGCAGTGATACATAGAGTCTTGGCGAGGAAGAGCAATTGTTGCTAGGATTAACGGGCGGCTTCCCTTGTCTACGGCCGAAAGGTCACGCCCAAAAGGAAAGAAAGGGGCTTGGAGACAAGGGAGCCAGTAAAAATAATAAAACCAAAATTTATTAAATAAGTTCGCTAAAGTAGCACTTAATATTTATTTTTCCATAATGGGCCCCGAGTGGCCGTCATTTCGTACTATTTCATTTTTTAATTCGTGAAAATTAATTTTAATTCAGGAAATTTCCCCTTTGGTTACCTTTACGTGGTAACCAAAAAGTCTCCCAAAATTTTGTTTCCCAAAATTCAGCTTGGGAAATAAATCAAAATTAGGGTCAGTTGGAGGGTCATAATTCCTTTTCCTCATTACTCTCCCCTCCAACGGACCAGCCGCGTGGCCAGCCCGAGTTGGGCACACGCTTTAAGATAGGGAGCTTCCAGAAATTTCTGGAAGCTCCAATAAAGTCAAAGAGACTCCGCCAGAAAGACAAACACCAGTGAGCTGTCAGACTCCTGTCAGCTCACTGGAAAATTTCAAATTTTAGTTAGTGTTCGTCTGAGTCTCGGCCGAGAGCGGTCGGTTGTTTCCCCCATTACTAGGACGTCTTCCCGTTGTGCCAACGTTTTGGCCGGGAATAAAAGACGTGCTTTCCCCGGTTAGCACTCGAGTTAGGGGCCCCTTCTGACCCACACTGGTCAGAAGGGATGAACTGAGCTTACACGACGAACACCGCACGTTGAGGGCCGCATGAGCGTATCATGCTCGGCCGGAATCTGCACACTAGGAACGCAAACTTAGGGATTTTCAAAGGCCCTTTTGGCCTAAAAATTCACCTTTTTGTGGCCTTCGGGCCTTGCTTAAAAAACAATGTTTGTCTGACCAAGCCACGGCCTGAACGGACTCAATTTTTACAGGGGCTTACGCCCAAATATTTTGTGTGTAACTGTTCTTTTTGGGGTTGTAATGAAGCATGGGCTTTTGAGTGGGGACCCCCCCCCTGAGTTGAGATAGGAGGTCCCTTGGTTACGACCTCACGGCACTCAGGAACCGACACGGCGGCTTCTTTGAAGTTTGTTTAAATTAGCTTATCTTACGCATGCATGAAGATCCAAAGCATGGGGGCGTACCCCCCAAAATTCCTCCCCACCCCCCCCCCCCCCCCCCCCCCCAACCTCTCTCTCTCTCCCCCCCCCCCCCTCCCCCCGACGCCCACTCCAGAAATTCAGGGAGAAAGTTCAGCTTCGGCTGCGGGTTTAGAACAGGTCTGTGTTGTTACCACGTCTCCGTCGGAAGAAACGGGGGGTCCGGCAGTTCCCCCGGGTCAAACTGTGCTACCATCTGAGGAGGAAATTTTCGCGGCGGCGGCTGCTGTCGTGCGGGACCCGGAAATTCGAGACCTCCCTCGGGGACATCCTAGGCGGTTGGAGAAAATTTCAGATTTTTATAAGGGAATGGTAGACAGATTAACAGATCAGCTTGTTGCGGAACGGCGTGCTGCTCTTGGACTTTCACCGGAATCAGGAGAGCTAGCGGGGGGTTCGACCCCTGCTGCTCCTCACGCCAGTCCTTCAGTCTCAGTGGCCGGCCATGTCCAGTCGGAGTCGAATGCAGGGGGAGCTCCAGTCTCTCCCCAGTCCCAATATTCATATGGCACTGGACAAACGACAATGATCTCTACGCATAATCAGTCTCAGCAGAATCAGCGACCAGAAAATACCATTCAGCAGTCTTCGGCCCCTCCTCCGGCCCATGTCCCCCCTCCAGTGCAGTCAAATGCTCCGTCTCCCCAACAGAATGGATCTCCTCAGTCTAATCATGGACCTACTTCACACGCAGTGCCTGGACCGCCGCCTCAGCAGCAGCAGACTCCGCCGTATCAGGCGGGCGGCCCTCAGGCTGATGGTTATGGTTATTACGATCCAAATTACTACTATTATGCTCAGTATGGCTATTATGATCCGAATTTACATTTTGATTTGAATCAACAACAATATTTTGAATCTCAACAGACGCAGCCACAGCTGGCCCCGATGTATCCGGACCCTGTGCCGGGTACACCTCAGAATTATGGCTACTACCTGAATCCGCCAGAGCCTGCTTCGCAGCAGACTCCTCCCCCGCCTCAACAACCGGCGGACCAACAGCCTCCAAATTCGACGCAGACAGGCCAGGCAGTTTGTCGGGTGGCCACCGACCACTCAGTGGGGGCTCGGCCGCGGTCGAGGCCTCATCCCACTCCGGCTACTATGCATGCTACAGATGCTTCTGTTGGACGTCATAATGCTCAACTTTATCGTACGTATATGGCAATTTTACATGACATTCCTCGTTTTGAGCCAGCTTTGGAGTATTTTGAAGATTGGTTACCACAGTTTGTCTCAGCAGCTACTGTGCAAGGGATCCCTCGGGACCAGTGGGCCCGTCTGATGTTTAACAAACTGTCTGGTAAGGCTCTCTCTTTTGCTTCGAAGGTTGGTCCTAAGGTTGTTGAGTCATTAGATGAATTTATACGTATGATGTCCGCCCAATTTCCGAAGCCTCAACAATCAGTTTCGGAAAAATTTCATCGCTTTGCTCAAAGAGTCCAGCAGCCTGGGGAAACCGTCCGGCAATACGTGTCGGAGCTGCAATCCCAAGCTTTGGAAATTTGGCCATCACAGGCAGACCGGGACAGGCACTGCGTTCAACAACTTTTTGATGGTATTCGTTCGGAATATACTACGGCCTTGGCATCTAATTTCGGAAAAGGTGAGCCTAAATTGGACGAAATTCTACGTATCCTGGATAAATTGGAATCCCGGATCTCTAAACCTACTTTGGCAGATCAACACGCTTTTGCTGCCCCAGTCTTTCATGTTGGCGCCCAGAATTCCTCCAGGGACGGGGCTGCCCCCCTTGATTCGACTCCTGCGACTAGGCTGGAGCTGCGGGAAATGAAGGACTGGTTTGAGACAAAATTTTTGGACAAACTCAAAGAAATGGAGGAAGAAAAGAAAAAACGCTTCCCTCCTTGCCGTCACTGCAACAAGCGGGGGCATCATCCGGATCGCTGCTGGGACAAGGACCCTTCAAAAGCCCCTCCGGGTTATAAAGGTAGGAATAATCAAAATACTCAGGCGCAAGTTGATATGGTGGGGGCCTACCCTCAGATGCCTCCTCAGCCGGTATATTATCCGCAGCACGACCCGGCGCTTCAGTCCCCGGGTTATGCGGCGGCCCCTCAGCAGTATCTGCCTCCGTGGCAGCATGCTGCGCAGGGCCAGCCTCGGCCGTTGTTGCAGTCTCAGTGGCAGTCACAAGGTGTGGCGGCTCCTGGGTATGTGGCGCGCCCGCGGGTGCCTTTGCCAGCGGGTCAGCCGCGTTACCAGGGGGCGGGGGCGAGAGCTTCCGGTCCTCCTTGTCTGAATGCAAATTTTGTTCCAGCTTCTCACGGTCCGGTAGGGGGCGGGGCCCAGCCTAAAAGAGGGGGTAGAAACTCCCAAACTGCTCCACCTCCGACGGCTCAACAGGTAAATCAGATGGTTAATCAGCTTTCGGTCAATATGCTGCAGATTGAGCCCGATTATGAACGTTTAGGCCTCTCAAATCAACCGGAAGAAACCTCAGAACAGGTTTTGGGGGCAAATTTGTCTTTTGATGCTGATTCTGTAGAACATCAGGTGGCTCAAAAATTTCAGTTGCTTCATCGGAATTTCACTACATTGGCAGCCATTCATGGCCAAACTCATGACTTTATGAATAAATATTTTGACGCTATTCGGTTGCATATTAGTGATATGACTGATCTTTTTCTTCGTTTATGGCCAAATAAGTTCGATTCAAATAATGTTTGGATGAATGAAACTGAGCCGTCGGATTCGTGGTGTGCGGGGGGTTCTCCTATTTTGGCGGGCCCGGGGTCTCCCTATACAGCTCCGTCCGAACCACCTGCCCAAGAACCTGCACCAGCTGAGGCCACAAATTGGGTCCAGGAGGACCAAGGTGAGGAAGTTCTTCCTCCAGAAACAGAGGCTACACCGGCCTCTCAGGTAAGTCCTCATTGCGTGGTACAAATTTCTGACCTGATGGGCCATTCAGCTCTCGCGGAACCGGGGGATGTCCCAGAAATTGACCTCGAATCTGTTTTAGCAGCGGGTGAAAACACTCCGGCAATTCTGATTGATGTCAACGGTCAAAAATTAGTTGCGATTGTAGATACGGGAGCGTCCATTTCGATTATCAGTACGGGGGGCCTTGAACGTCTCCTCAGGGCGGGCGCAGAAATCGTGGTTAATTACCCGGATCCAATCAAAGCACGTACACCAGGAAGCGATTATTTGAAACTAACGGGGAAAGCATTTTTGCCTTTCAAAGTTGGTCAAATTCAGTTCGGGTGGCATTTTCACGTGGCCCCCGATTTTTACAGGGATATTTTGCTAGGTACTGACTTTATGAAAGCTTTTTCGTGGGATATCATCCTTTCTCAGAATAAAGTTTATATGGGTACCATGAACCACGATTTGCTCACCCCTGATCAATTGAGAGCTGAATGGCATACCCGGGATTCTACAGTTTTGGCAGTGGTTTTGGCAGTTGACGTGGTGGTCCCTCCCTCCTCGGAGGTCTGGGCTCAGGCCCGGGTCTCCCCAAGACTGACCGAGACTCCCCATTTGTTCGAACCCTTTGATGATTTTGTGCATATAAATCGTGTTTTGCCTTATGGGGGGATTGTTGTGCCTCGAGAAACAATTTTTGATTTTTTGGTTGCGAATCCCACAAACTGCCCGGTCGAATTGTCAAAAGCTACTGTGTTGGGGTCCATTAGCCCGGCTGACGACTATTTCGCCACGGACCCTAACTTAGATGTACCGTTGGCAGTTACGAGGGCTCAAGTTAATGTTGATACGTATACCGATGATATGTTGTTTATTGTCGACGAGGACCTCGGGACCCCTCCTCCGCAAATTTCTTCTCCATTCACTGGGTCTTTGGGCGATTCTCCTTTTGATGACCCGCTGGTTCTTAATTGTGATGTTGATTCTACTCAAGGGGACCTTCTGCTAAAAGAGGGGGTGGACCCCCTATTTCCGAACGAAATTTTTGACGAATCTGAAAAAATCCCGGAAGCGACTTCTTGTGCCAAGGGGGTTACGGCCCGAAGTTAGCAAGTTGTGAAGTTAGCACCGACAGGAAAGATATAAATTATACTCGAGATTCTAAGCCTAAGTGAAAATAACATTTCATTTGTTGAACGCTCAATCGTTTCGCATCACTCTTGTCTAAATTCGTAGGTTCGATAGCTAATAATTGTATTCCTCCATGTTGGGTTGCTCAGAAGTGAGTGTGGGTGTAAGATTTGATAGAAAGTGGTTGGGTCCGAATCGGGGAGATTGGTGTGAGTTTTGGTTAGGTAACTTCTGTCGCATAGTCGGCTCCGGCCGGGCGTTTTGCTAGTATTTTGTGTTTCTATAAAGTTTATGCTCGTCCTTAAAATTAATGTTTGCTCTAATTTTGTCGTCAAGTTCTTGTTTAAAGTACAATAAACCGTTGTAATCTTTCTATCGATTTCTAGTTGGTCAGGCCGAACATTGCTCCAGCGTCACACACCACTGTTGTTACCTGTAATTTAGTCTTATCCTAGGGAATAAAGTCAGTCAGCAACGTTTTTATTAAGATTAGTATAGTCAAACTTCACACTGGGATTAACGGGCGGCTTCCCTTGTCTGTGGCCGAAAGGTCACGCCCAAAAGGAAAGAAAGGGGCTAGGAGACAAGGGAATGCCTGGAAATAATAGACATAAAATTTATTAAATGAATTCACAAAATTAACACTTAATATTTGGTTTTTCATAATGGGACCCGAGTGGCCGTCATTTTGTACTATTTCGTTTTTTAATTCATGGAAATCAATTTTTATTCAGGGAATTTCCCCTTTGGTTACCTTTACGTGGTAACCAAAAAGTCTGCAAAGTTTCCCAAAATTCAGCTTGGGAAATCCATCAAAATTGGGGTCAGTTGGAGGGTCATAATTTCTCTTTCTCGTTAACCTCCCCTCCAACGGACCAGCCGCGTGGCCAGCCCGAGTTGGGTACACGCTTTAAGATAGGGAGCTTCCAGAAATTTCTGGAAGCTCCAATAAAAATCGAAAGGCAAACACCAGTGAGCTGTCAGACTCCTGTCAGCTCACTGGAAAATTTCAAATTTTAGTTAGTGTTCGTCTGAGACTCGGCCGAGAGCGGTCGCTTACTTCCCCCCTATTGTAGTATTTTACTGACTTGATGTTAACCAGAATGCAACAATACGACAATTGCTCAGGCTTTTAAACAGATACATTCTCAATTTGGAACAATTCGTTACATATCACAGCATATGTCGATACAGTGTCAGTTCAGATCACAACATTTCCCTTTCACTTTTAAAAGTTTCTACTACAGTTACTAAACACTAAACACTAAAAAAGATTTAAAATCAGTTCCTATTTAAATTATGATAATATCATCCTTTTCTTCCTCCTCAATGAACCCAATCTCGGCTTCCAGGGACTGTGTGGGACACACCCTTTTATAATGACCTTTTCCGCCGCAACCATTGCATGTTGCACGGGACGCTGGACATGATTTGCCGTTGTGTCCTCCACCACCACCACAACTGGGCACCCAGTACTAGCATACGAAGGCCCGGCTTGTTTGGTTAGGGGACGATGACGGCTATCGCTTTGGCCGGTACCATGGTGACCCTGAAAGTTGCCCTTCTTGCTCCCGCTAGCATGAACTTGGTTAACGGATAGATCCTTTTGAGTGAGCAGCTTGGCTTCGGAAAGAGCCGCTTCAATTTGTCTCGAAATCTGAAGAGTCCTTTCCAGCGAAAGTTCTCTTTCCATCAATAGCCTCTCACGCAATCTTGGCAACGTGTAGTAGACTCGTAGGGCTTCAGCACCGACGCAGGTGAGGAAAAGCGCGACCCGACGCTGTTCACCGAACCGATTCTCCATGCCCCCACTCGCGAGAAGATAGTTCTGAAAAGCTTTCTTCCAGATCTTCCAAGACATCGAAGGTTCGCCTGGTGTGGCTAGGAATGGCATAGGAGGGCTTCCAAACGCTGAGTGTACAGCCATACCTCGTCGCCAAATGTAGTATTTTACTGACTTGATGTTAACCAGAATGCAACAATACGACAATTGCTCAGGCTTTTAAACAGATACATTCTCAATTTGGAACAATTCGTTACATATCACAGCATATGTCGATACAGTGTCAGTTCAGATCACAACACCTATAACTAGCACGTCTTCCCGTTGTGCCAGCGTTTTGGCCGGGAATAAAAGACGTGCTCACCCCGGTTAGGACTCGAGTTAGGGGCCCCTTCTGACCCACACTGGTCAGAAGGGATGATCTGAGCTTACACGACGAACACCGCACGTTGAGGGCCATATGAGCGCACTATGCTCGGCCAAAAAAAACTACACACCAGGAACGCACTTCTAGGGATTTTTAAGAGGCCCCTTTGGCCTAAAAATTCACTTCTTGTGGCCTTCGGGCCTTAATTTAAACTAATGTCTGTTAACCAAGCCACGGCCCAATTGGCCTTTTATTTTTCGTAGGGGCTTAATGCCCAGTTTTACCGTTTTTTATCTTGTCGGGGTTTTATTAATGAATCGGGATTTTGGGTGGGGACCCACCCCTGAGTTGAGATAGGAGGTCCCTTGGTTACGACCTCATATTCAGAACTGAGCTAATTTAAGGATCTTTTCTCCCCACAGCCGGCAATTAGGAATTACCGGCCGTAATCGCAAAAGTAGGCGCTACCGAAGCTAACAATATTGTCTGTAATTATGTATTGTGACTGTGGACTGTAATCTTGTGTGGTTCGGCTTACCCAAAAATCAGTAGGCATCAAAACTCAGAATCGTTTTTAACAATTAATTATCAGTCGTTTTAAGGGGAATGGCCGACTTCCCCGCTGTTAATTTAATTAATCAGCAGCTGTCCTTAGCGGAAGTGTGTGTGATTTGTTTTTTAGTAATAATTGCCTAAGCAATTATTACTCGTTCCGTTTTCCTTAAATTACCAAAGTTTCAAAAAAAATCCAACAAAAATTTTCTTTTATCAAACTTATAAAGTTCCAAAGTTAAAATAAAATACTGGAAGATGCAAGTCAAAGTTACTTCAGAATTAGGACAACAAATATGCATACTATAGGTAGATAGGTCTTGTTAGGGAGTAGTTAGGACGTATTTTGTCTGTTTAATCGTATGTGTCAATATTATTGTAATTTGTAGTGTGAATGAGACCCCTAAATTTACGTAAGTGGCTCCTTGAGTAAACCCCTCATGGAGCGTGAGGTTTCAAGGTTAGCCTCTTTTGTGCAGTGTGAATTGTGAATCCAAAAGTGTGTGATTGTGAGTGTGAATGAGGGCATACCATGTAAACCCCCTTGTTGATAAGGGTATTGGGACTGCCAGAGTGAATGGATAAAATATTTAAATAGTAGGCAGGAAAATGGGCCAAATTGAGTAGCAATTTGGACCCAAAATCTAGACAAATTAAAACCAGTAATGATTGTGGGTTGGATGTGTAATTGCTGCGAAAATGCTAATTTCGGAGTGAAAGTTGTGAGAATCTGCCTAAAGAAATGAAGGTTTCTTTGGCAATTTGAGCAGATTTGACAGCCTAGGGTCACGGGGACCCCGAATTAGGCCTGCCAAATCTGTCGGATTTCCGGTCATCCGTGTCGGTTGCCCTGCGATTAGGGAACGGATGAGCTGCATTCATGGAATCCGGAAATAGCCAAATCAGGACCATAATGGAACAGTTTAAACTATTGCGAAATTAATCCAAGAATTTAGTTTTATGTGGTAGACATCCGATTAGCGGACTGGTAGTTTGGTTAGTTCTAGGTAAGAAAATATTAGACTAGTCTTGTTGTATTAATCAGTTGAAGTCCTTAATAATTAGGAAATAGTTAGGTCTAGCAAAGATAGGGATATTAATGGGCTTGGCCTAAACCTATCATGGGCTCACGATCGTTACCGTAATCGCTTGATTTCCCATGTCAAAGGCCAAAAGACGGGCCAAACTAAAAGAAAAGAAGTAGACCCGTACTGAGATTCGAACTCAGGTTCTCTGGATTAGTAGGTCCAGTGCTCATCCATTGAGCCATACTGGTTACAATTAGAACAAGTTCAAGCTAGCCTATGTAAGAAAGCAAATTAGCAACCCAGCACGTGTGCAGTTTAATTAATACGTTACATGTGCTAATTATGCATATGTAGAAGCAAACTTTAATTAGATTTTTCTCACTAATTACTTAACATTTTTGGGTGCTGTAAGCACAAACAATGTTCAGTTTTTCAAGGTCTACAAGAATATATAACTTTTACTCAAATTCGTGTTCGTCGAAATTTTGCTAATTTATATGCCAGTTTTGCACGAATGCAATTATGTGCTCGTGTGAAAGAGTGGTAGTACGCGCGACTGCCACTCGGCTGGCTGCTGGGGTTGCCAGCACCGGATCGAATAGCGGTTCGGCACTTCCCCTGTTAGGGCACTAGGATAAGGGGTAGGTAGATTTAGAAGCAGACGTAGTTCGGTAAGTAGGGACTGCGTAGAATGGCTGCTGAGACAGTGAGTAAGTGAGTTTTTGTATTTTTGCATAAACTGAGGAAAAGTAATCACATGCGAAAACTCACTCACAATCAGCCAGTAGGTTTTATTTTAAGTTAATTATTTCAGTCCTAAACCTACAAATAAACAATTCATGGGGATTTCACATTAAAACACCAGATAATTTTAAGTTAACATTAATATTACGTAGGTTCTAATTAGTTAGCATAAGCAGATGGGTAGGCATTAGTTAAGGCAATTATTACAAGTATTTAGCCAGTGACCATCTTCCAATATCAGAAATGCACCATAAAGTGTCCAGTTTCGTACATGTATTTGAAGTAATCTCTGGGTCACGGGAAATGAACCCATTTCCCGTGACAAATCAACAAAATCAGGCCAGACACAGGCCGAAAATATTAATATTGGCCAGTATTATTGTTTGCTCTAAAGATTGTGCAAAATTTGGTCAGAATCAATGCAATTCACATCAAAATGGCCCTAGAAGGCCGGTCTGTGCAAGGAAAGGACAAAAGCAAACGAAGTCTGAATGTAGGTCGCAAACAGCGCATTTTTGTACATTTCTCAAGAATCTTTCGTCTAACTACCAGTTCAGTCAGGCCCAGCCGGGCCCAAGGCGGAAACCTTACGAATCATTTCGCCTAAGCAAGAAATTACGGCAAGTTTAACTAAATTCTGAAAATATAAACTAACAGAGGCCAAGAAGGCCCAAGTGGTGACAAGAGGTTACCAGAAACGGTTAATATTGTCAAAAAGGCAATAACCAACGGTTTTTAGTCAATGCTTCAATTTGCAAGTTCAAATGGACCCCAAAATGCACATTTTGGGCCTGGAAAGCAAAGGAACGAGTAATGGTTGCTGGGTTCGATTCCCGCACCATAATCTTGTGCTAATGGGTTTTAACCCATTTGATTCAGGTGCGGAAACGAAGCTACGCTGCTCTATCCGAATCTGAACTGCCCGTGGATCATTAGTCTTGTGTCTCTCAGATAATCAGAAGTAGTTGCTCAGTAGTGGACCGCAGAAGTCCGGATCAGTATCATATCAGTCAGTCAGTCAGATAACCAGGATCAGTCACTTTGGAAGGTACATAGACGGCTTGTATTGCCGAGTAGCGGATTAAGAAAGAGACAGCGAGCGTAGCACCGCCTGATCAAAGTGGGAGGTTAAACCAGAAACCGAAAGGCCTAAACCTAATTCTTGGAAAAAGGACTAAAACACCAATTCTCTTTTCCTATTGAGACATGAATTCAACCGTTTTCGTCACCAATTTCCTGTCGTGAGGCGTCTCTCCCGTGTCTCTGGCTTAAGAGCCGAATCCCCGTCTGTGAAGAAGAAGAAGCCGTAGATTCGTTGAACTGTGTAGTTGTTTAATTTTCATTAATCAGGAATAAGTAAGGCAGAACCAGGTGACTCCCCATTTTCTCTATTTCCTCAAAAAGCCAGTTCCGTACAGTAACCCTGTCTAGGTGTTGGAGCGGGCCTTCGGGAAAGCAGTGTCCAACATTCGGGGACTCACCCATAGACCGACCCCAGGTTTATCTCCGTTAATAATTGTTTGTTTGTAGTTTGTTGATTTGTAGTTTGATAATCCGTGTGTAAGGACGGATAAAGAGTCGCACAGCACAACCATATAGGCGCACGAGAAAGCATATAGGTACTTACCTAGTAGAGTGTTGGAGACAGTGTAATAGTTAGTGTAATAGAGACAGAGTAGAAGAAAAGGAAGAAGAAGAAGTACCACTGAACCTTGTCCCTAACTAAACTTATAACTTGGGTAATATTATCCTAAATTAGGATAATATTAATAATAAACTAAAGAGGGTAACTGGCAACTCTGGTACAGCAAATTGAACACTGTACTGTCCTGTAGTTGTAATTGTTTTGCACAGTTTGTAACGACCCCCTAGTAATAACACTTATTGTATCGTAATTGTCATTGCGCTAAAAGGTGTACTCAGTATAATTGTACAAATTATAATAAATATTTGGTGTGTCAGACTTAGAGTCTCAGAGTTTAACAGAGAGGCGCGATTGTCTCTGAAAGTCAGGCGTGTTTGCCAAAGGATCGGATCAGGACTACTCAAAGGTAAGTTCTGGTCAGGAATTGGAAGACCCACCATCAATCCGGCGATCAAATCCAAGCAAGTGCTGACCCCTCTTGCTGATCTGCTGGAATCCAGTGCAACAAACGAACTCACGAAGAAGACCTGTGACGGCTCCTTTGAAGTTTGTTTAAATTAGCTTATCTTACGCATGCGTGAAGATCCAAAGCTGAAATTTCAAAAACTTGTGTATGATGATGATACGCAAAATGTAGTTTAATGGCTTGACTGGATTTAGCTCACAGCTGTCGCTAGCCTGGATTACACCCTCCAAAAGTGTTAAAACTACCCAGTTTTGGGGGTTAAAGAGGAATAACTTCGCACACAGCATTTTTGAGCGATGACCCAATTATAGCTTTTACTCACATGATGAGGGCTTTCAAATGAGCACAAGTTTGCACCGATCGGAGCAACTTTTATTTTTCGGGATATGAGCTCGCTGAAACCACGTGCCGCCCCAAATCCACTTAATTTATGCAGATGTAACGAGACCTTTAATTTGATACCAAACTCTACTACTTATCGCCTATTATTTCTTTTCCTATAGTTTTTAAAATTTATGAAATTTTAAATTTTAAAATTTTTGAAATCTTTTATTACTGAGCTTTCAGAAAATATATACATTGTCATATCTAACTTGAACAATAAACTCTCCTCAAAATTCAGTCGTTTTTTCCAGTTTTAGTTTGCTAGACTATAGAATCGAACCTTAGAGTAGACCTTACATTAGCATTGGCCTTTAGTACGTTACTTTCTGTCTTTACTTCACAGTTTTAATTCCTCTATACGAATCTCTAAACTTATATTTGCATTCACATTTACTTCTTTACAATAGTTTTACATCGTCTATATCAAACTCTTAACTTATATCAGCATACACACACACACTTACTTACAATAGTTTTAATTCCTCTAAAGCAATATCTTTACTTATATTAGTATACTTATACACATACACTTACTTACAACAGAATCTTTATATAACGTTATATAATGCATATTCTAGTTCCTCTATTATTATGACTTTAACTATTACTATTATTGTTCAAATATACTATTGTTATTGCTCTTTTTTATTATTACTATTATTGTTGTTAAAAGCTGTATTATATATATATATATATTTTTTATATATACGGGAGGTATACGTGAGAGACACATGAAACTTTTCGTGACACCCACTATAAATACTAAAAAATTTCTCTTTACTGCTTGGTTCAATGAAAGCATCTAAGCTTTGGCACAGTAAGAGAAGACATATTGGGCAATATGCAGATAGCATTCGCATTGCTGTAGCCCTAACGGTTAGAAAGCAATGCTATCCTAAACTTGAAGAAAATTTGGAAAATTTTGGCCGCCGAATCAAAAAATTCAAATCTGGTGCGACCCCGGAAGCTGAACTTTGGTGTGAACATACACCCCATAGCTGTACAAAATTATGCCAAACATGAAGGAATTCTGCCCAGGCATTATAGTTTTATTCTACTTAAACATGAAAAAATGTCAATTTTGGTCAAGTTCAAAAAGTGTTTCAGAGTTTTCTAGCGTGAAAACGCTGACAGATTTGGCTCAAATTGTACTGATTTGTAGCCTTACTGACCCGACTACAAGAACATAAATTTCAACCTGCTTCGGTCATAAATAGATGCATGGCTGATACTTTGGTTACTCCGTTGAATGCAAACTCAACTGCATGACCAGTACATTTTTGTAGCGTTTGTACAGCCTCCCACACGAAAAGAAACCGTACACAGTTGATAAGCAGTGAAATATATGTAAATAAATGAATTCTATCCGATACAAACGTTTTCTCAACTTAATCAAGACGTTTATGATAAAGTGAAGTAAGGCAAAGTGAAGGTCGAAATCTTCAATTCAGTGGTCCTTTCAAACAATGAGATTTCAGTTTTTCGAAAATAACTTGAAACAAATGGCAAATACCCGATTTAAGAAGAAACGTTGTTCAGAATCATGAAAGCTATCGATTGATACACATATTGTGCATATTGGACAATCTTCAAAAATTCGCTTTTTGCCGGTTTTATCCACTTTTTTCATGTTTCAAGTAGAATAAAACTAGAATGCCTGGGCAAAATTCCTTCATATTTGGCATAATTTTGTAGACCTATGGGGAGTATGTTCGCACCAAATTTCAGCTTCCGGGGTCGCACCAGATTTGAATTTTTTGATTCGGCGCCCAAAATTTTACAAATTTTCGACGATTCTTCAAGTTTAGGATTGCATTGCTCTCTAACCGTTACGGTTACAGCAAAGCGAATGCTGTGTGTATGTCTTCTCTCATTGTGCCAAAGCGTATATGTTTTCATTGAACCAAGTAGTAAAGAGAAATTTTTTAGTATTTATAGTGGGTGTCACGAAAAGTGAGGGGGTGTCGGACCAGTTCTCGGGTGGCTGGCTACATACTGAGAGCCAGCTAAGAACCAACAACCAATTATTTTTGTGACCAGGCACATGGTGTATATTTATGCAAAAAATGAAGCCGGTCCAAGAAAGTTGGGGCAAAAGTTTAGTCGCCCCCCCCCCTTAAGGGGGGTCGCCAGGTACCAAATTTTACAGTCACCGATTCCGCTCATTTTTGGTTATTATATACCTCCATATGTGCCCAAAAAGAAGACAAATTTTTAGAGTCCAGGGTCAATCCAGTCTAGGGATATTGCAGTTCAAATCCCTACAATTTAGTATTTACGATAGTATGCCTCGCTGAGGGCTTCGACGTCGCGTACACATTGGATGACAAGAGACTGCGGCATGACAAATACATCAATTTAAAGCCTTTACCTGTAAGTGTTTATTACCGCATAAATTACATTATACAACTCTTTTGCACTTTTCCTATGTAAAGACTGTGCATATAAATCAGATAATGCACCGTGCAGCGTGCGTATAACTGAGTTTTACGCACGCTGCAATCTGGGAAGTCGGTCCCTATTCTAAATTGCTGTAGCATACAGTTGCCTGCATGCTACAGCAGTGTGTACAGCAGAGCTCCAACTTAGACAGCTCTGCTGCACACCAAAAAGTAGGCCTCCCAGCCATGGCAAGCAACAAGGTTGCTGCCACTTCATTTTGAAATTTGTCTAAACTTAGCTGCCAGCTGCAACATAAATGAGTAAGGTTTCACCAATTAAGGAGAGGTTGAACCGTTGTATAAGTACTTTACAACACACCTTAGCGTTGTTCACTAATTTCTACTGCGTACGTCGTATGGGAAGCCCTCGTGCGTGGCACTCGTGCGCGTCGCGCACTCGTGCCCCACACTCGGCGCTTCCCACACGGCGTGCGTATAAATCAGTGAATGCACGCTAAGGTAAACAGTGGCAAGCCAACCAACGAGCGAGAAACGGCGTTTGGACGATTTTGGTAAAGCTTATTCCGACTGTCATTTGCTTCAAACTTTAACTCGCTCTAACTTTCTCATACTGCTTTGTAGAGACTTGGTGTAAGAAGATAAAATGTTCAGGACACCGAGAGTTTCAATTGGATATGAAATATGACTATATTTGAAAAAAGTTTAAAATTTGACATTTTTTGTCCATAGGTGTCCGCCATGCTGTCGTAGTATGTCACCAGAGGTAAACACAGGCTATTGGCATGAAACTTTACATACACGTAGGTTTTATGCCAGCCTATTAGCATGTCAAAGTTTATTGAAATACATTAAGATTTGTCTGACTTATGAAGCAGCAAACATGAAATTTTCGAAAAATGACGATTTTTGAGGAAAATTGGAATTTCTGCTACCAAAACTGTGAGCTACTGAAAAGGACTGATAGGGATTGGTTATATGTAAAATAAAGCTCTAACAATATACTGTGCTAATATCTAAACGCTAAGTTTCTACACCAAAGGGTTAGTTCAGGATAGGACAAAACGACCACTGACCTACACACTTGTGGAGCGATCTTGAGCAAAAATCGACTTCTCCGGACTCGGAAAATTCGCATGAAATTCGTATGAAATAATTTCGTATAGGCACTTTACCTAGTCTAAATTAGGTTTACACCGAGTGGTAGCCGATTTGCTCTTACACAGGGCTCAAATGTTTGGTAGCAGAAAAATTTTCCTTTTTCATTTTCCTATGTTTAACACATGTGGGGTCACCTTTGCAAGGCTATTGTGAACGATAGGAAAAGTTTTGCAACAAACGCACTTGTCTTGTTTTGCGGACCCATGAGGGCTACAAAATATGTGAAAATGAGAAAAATCGGAGATGGTCGAAAAATCGCGACCCCCCCTTAAAGGTTATTTAATCATTCAGTTGCATAAAAGCAAGAGTTACGTAATAACTGACAGCGTGACACGTAGGCTTGGGATATGAACTTCCCGATAACGGCTGACCTCCCCCATAAGTTGACTGAGTAACTGGTTACCACTGTAGTGTATAAAATCGTGATGTTAGGTTGGGTTTTGGTCAAATATATTTTGTTGCTGTGTGTTCAAATAGTAGTTGAGTGATCGCAAGCCTGGATACAACAACCATCCCCCAACTGGGTTCACAATTCAGCCCACCTGGTTTCGTTCAAAGTTCCGAAACAGCTGATAGACGGTTTCTAGCTTCATCACGATTTGTGACAAGAAGTATTTTTCAACAGTTCACAGTGAATTATCACCTCAGAATTGTATTTCCCTTTTGTAGGTACGATAAGCCCGTCTCGTATACAAAAGAGAACTTACGATTGCTGACAGCGAAGCCATTGTATCCTCATCCACATTGCATGCTTGAAGTTGCCTCCTAGAAATTCGGTTGTACTTTGAGCCATTGGTGAAATTGACTTGGCAATTTTGATGGTATCATCATCGAATTAACTCCATTACAATGTTATAGCTTTTAACACATTGTGCTTTGCTAATGTCTTCGACTCAAATTTTGGCCGAGTTCGTGTTTGCGTGTACAGAATCAAGTCTTGGCTAGTTGTTACTGGTTTAAGGAAGGCTTCACCGTTTCAAAATTAAAATATTAACTTTTTAAAGCTTTCTGAAAGCTAAGCTGAATGGCAACATCTTTGGTAGTAGATTTTAGGCTTGATTCTAGCAGCTTTCAAAGATGCTGAACACGCATCCGGAAATCTTTTTTCGATCCAGCTTTTTGTTAGCTTTTTTGTATTTTGTATTCGGCTCAGCATCATTTTGCACAGCAGGAGACTGACAGATGCTACTCTCCGCAGACTACTGAAAGGCAGTCAAGAAGCGGAGAATCGAAGGCCAAGGACAGAAAACACGGCCCCCAAGCCATACTGACGTGTGATTGTTGGCCAGGGTCAGCAATGCTGAGATAGCCGCAGTCATGCCCAAGGGTGCTGTCGTCGTTTACCCGACAATAGCTGCCTCCCGCTTATCAACAGTGACTAGGATGGCAGAAGCCTAGCCTGGCTTGATCGCAAAGCCTTAAAGAAAATAACGGCTGCAGGAAAGGGGACGAGCTCTCAAATAGGAAAGATGGAGAAACTGCCTTCCATGTAGAAGTAATATAGAAAATAAAATTGATTTGTTTGAGGGGGTGGTTTCCTTTTGTGCAGTGATTTTGTGGGTTTTCTTTAAAACGCTATAACTTTCGCAATTTTGAGAGTTGGAAAGAGCATTATCATTATCAGAGCAGCATCTCCTGAATCCGTTGAGTAGTGTTACAGAAATCGATGTTTAAAACAAAATAACTGCAGTTTTGCCAAAATGGGTTTTCGGCCAAATCTCTAGCTTAAAACAATAAAGTCCGGCTAATAGGCATTCATAAAATGTGCATTTGGGCGCTGTATCGGTTGAGTATAAATAAGCCAACTTTGTCCTTAACATGCGGCAGTAATTTTTAAAAACTTATTTCCTCGAAAATGGCCATTTTTTGACCCTCAAAATGGTTTTTTGCTTATATAAACTGACTTAACCTCTGGAGATAGCTCGAAGGTTGTAAACAGGGTTTTTTGGTTTTCGGATTTGTATCAACCTTGAGTCCCACTAAATTTAAATTGCGTCCGGTTAAGAAATTTTGCGTCGGGCAGAACTGTTGTTTTAGCGTGTTTTTAGTGCAAAAATTGTTTTATTTATACAAATTTCGATAATTCCTGCAGGGTAACGCTATTTAGGCTATTTGGAAAGTAGATGCTGCTTAACTGTAATGCACGATTAACAAGAGAACCTGCAGAATATAGATGCGTCTAGTATACACGGCGGGGGATGTGGGGGGCGGATCCCCCCAGAAATTGAAGAATTTTTGGAAATTTCAGAATATTCCGCAGTGGAAATGTTTAAAAAGATTTTATTTGGCATCTGTTGTGTTAAATATCTCGCTATGTGAAGTGGATTTCATTTAAGCAAATGATAAAGCTTTCTTACTGTTGTGTGTAAACCATCAGTTTCGCGTGATGAGTCATCAAAGTGTCTAGACAGCCATCTGTCTTATGTAATCAGTTGAGGTGTGTCTATCATTGAGATCAGTCGCCTGCGGGCCTATGTGTACTTCTATTGTATTTGCTATGATTTATTGGTGCGCCAATATTCCCTATTAAAATCTGTAGGTTTACATTATTAAATCAAAGATGCCTATCTGCTTTTATTAGCGAATTATAGTTAGTTAGGTAGGGCTTTATTTTCTCGCTTAGGGTTGCACCTAGTTCGCCTGCAATAGATTAGCCTCTCTAATTGCCGGTAAATACTGGACAGTTTGCCGGTGGTTAATAGTTGCATCTAACGAATGCCTTGAGTAATTTTCGATGTTATTGACACACATTATTCCGATATTTCAATGTTAGTTAAACTAAGTAAAGTATTAAAAATTTATGAAATATTTAGGAATATCATCGAGAAGAAAGGTAGCAGTAAATATTAAAAACATACATTCGGTTTCGCAAAATCTGAGAACTACTGATCCTTGATAACAAAATTTCAAATGAGCACCGGCTCCGCCTCCCCAGAGGTTGGAGATTTTTTGAAATTACGGATTAAATCAGATGTGGAAATGTTTAAAACGGTTAATTTGACAACTGTTACATCCATTCTAACTAAAGCTGCTAACGCTAATGCATTTTTGTGTTAATTGTATCTGTAAATTTTTGAATTTTGAATAAGTCAGTATCATTAAACAAAGAAGCGTGTATGCTTCCTGCTGCATTATTCAACGGCAAAACAGTGAAGCATTTGTAATCTATTAACGCTGGTCACAATAAATTCATCGCGAATTGCACGTACATAGGTCTGTTGTATTTGAAAATTTCAGAAAAATGATAGTCTTGCATTATTTCAAATTGTCATTTGTGTATTTTTTGCAAAAAACGTTTTTTAGAAGATCTAAAAAAATTTGGATGCTTTGCTCTTGCTACAGTTACAAGTTTGTTAATATCAGGGTTTTACTTTACTACTGATCTTGATCCTGCCTGACCTGTTGAATGAGAACAGTAGTTGTAAAAAGGGGATTCTGGCACAAGTGACGTCACTGGCACCTTGTCTTGTGCTCTGGCTTTTTGAAGTTTAATCTGTTCCTGCTATTCATGTAGAAGCTTAATCTGTTCTTGCTATTCATGTAATTCATACAGCTAGCTTGATATTGCATCCTTGATTCAAAAGCAAACTTCTTTATTTATTTATACTATAGTGCCCATAAGCAAGTGTACTAATTCCATCGTCAAGAATAAATCGTTTGTCGTCGAATGCACAAAGGGAAATCTTCCTGACTTCAACTGAGTATAGTTTGTGGCTAAAGCTTCGAATTGAATGCATGTTGTGCCGTTGCTGCAGGCTTTTGGCAAGGTTTTGCACATAATCGTCATGTGTCAACTGGGTCTTCACAACAGACTTTGCAATTCCTTTTGCTCGTTTCTTGTTCTTATCTTCGTACACAAGACTGTACATCTTAGATCGCAGACCAATGAATTCTTTGATTGGGACACCTGCTGTTTCGTCCTTCATTTTGCCCATTACTTTCTTGTTGGCTGTAGAATAGAGATAATGTGAGGGATCATAGTCACTTGTGTCAAACAAATGGCTGTCCTCATTCATATCCTGATAAACATCATTTGTCTTGATTAGATAGCAAAGCGAGTCTGTATCAGTGAAAAGCAGTTTAGCATTGATGTATTATTTTGGTACGATGTATTCATAGTGAAACTTGTACATTAGCAATTTTGACAGTTCCAGCACCGTAAATCCTATGTAAATTGGCTTATCCAGGCAAATTTTCGCTCGTTTCATCTTAACAGCGATTAGCTCGTTGCCGAAACATACACTCTCCTCGTAATGAGGATTAGCAACTAGCTTGCTGAACCTTTCTGGAGTGGTGACCAATTCAATGTCGGCATAATGCCTGACATTTTCGATGCTTTTTCCAAATACAGCATTGTTCAGTAGCTTAAAAAGGTGTTTGTCGAAGTCAGATTTCGCGTTCTGTCGCATGGTTGTGTTGAACTGTATATATGGCTCCATCCACGCTGACTGCGTAAATCTGAGAATTCTATGTATATGCGAAACACGCATTCCTGCTTTCAGATAAAACTGAAGGTTTTTAAATGAACAACATAGTTTCTTTTGTCGTAGAGGTTTGGAGTAAGTTTCTGACATTTGATATGCTTTTGCTGTAACGCAATCAGCGCTTTTTTATTATAAGGTGACAGCATTTCTGCAGTGATTGTTAGCTTTTCAACTGCCAGCGGATAATCATTGTGAGCGTCATGCAGTTCTTTTGGGTAAATCAGATCCACTTCCAGAATGAAGCCATTCTGTCCTGTAGAATCTGTTAGCAAATTGAAAGAGCGCACTTCGTCTTCTGAGAGCCAATCAAAATCCTTTTCTGGCAGTAGCTGAGTCATTGCCCATCCGTAGAGGTTGTTGGCATCAAGATATATGATCCAACTGATTGGAAGATCTATATCTATTGCAGTTAAACAGTTGTTTGCAGATGCGGACCTGTGCATTATTGAACTAACTCCTCCTCTTATCCCATTTTCGATAAAGGTATACTTATCAACATCTGTTATAAGATCCAGTTTCACTTTAGTTAGCTTTAAGCAGGCAGCCCATGCTAGGGATGGCAGCGTTACATAGTGAACTGGATCTAGGCTGTAATAGGTTTGGGAAAAGTTTCGGAAACTTTCAAAGACATCACATAACAACAGGACATCGCATTTCAAATAAAGGTCATGATAATCGCCTAGGTTAGACAGATTAAACACTTCCCAGATAATCTTAGCATGGGCATAGTCTTGATTGCTTATATTTTCGTTTGTGAGCTTGCTGTGAAGAATGCTTCTTGTGGAGGTAGTAATAGTTCTTCAAATCGCCCCCACGAGTCCCTGTGTTCGTATGGGTAGATGCCTTTTCTTAGCAGCAACTGAAACTGCTCATAGTCTGCGAATTCGGATCGCATAGCGGGGAAACTGCTTGTTCCTTTGCTGGCGAGAGTTTGCGCCAAGTTTGATAGTGAGCTGGCGAGAAACTGATAAGAGTCTATGAATCTAATATTAAAGGTAACTCGATAGTGGCCTTCAATTGCATAATCCTTGAATTTTAATGAAAAGGTGAGATAGTCCTCCATTCCTTTCGGAATGCAGTTAATTTTGAGGCCACATTTATTCGCAGCTAATCCTAGCCTTTGCATAATGAGATGTTTAGATGTTTAGTTTCCTCGTAGGCCGGTTATAGTAAGGGGAAAAGATGCAATGTGGGATATGGACCTAATGTACTGCAGTAAATTGGCTTGATTCAATGGCGGAATTAAGTACATTTTAGTTGGAATCGATGTATTTAGTAGATACGCTTTTGCCCAACCAATGAGACAGAAAACCGCTGTTGCCTCTACTAAAGCGTTTAGTAAAATCCTGTTAACAGCCCAGCCACGGAAACCTACTGCTGTTCGTACAGACAAGGGTACTGAGTTTGCGGGTGCGTTTGAGCAGTTTCTATCTGCAAATGGAATCACCCACATTTGGGCTTACCCACCATTAAAAGCTAACTATGCTGAACGTTTTATTCGGACGCTCCGTGAGAAAATTTTCAATTACATTACGTCATCTAACAGCTTTCGTTTTATTCACCGGCTACAAGACCTGATTCTATCTTATAACCAAACTACGCATACTTCTACCGGTTTAGCACCAGTTGATGTCAGTAAGTCGAACGAACGGCTTCTAAGGCAAAGGCTTTATGGAGATGTTACTGCTATGCGTTCTAGGGAGTTCAAATTCAACCTCGGAGACTTAGTTCGAGTGTGCAAACGCAATATGCCATTTGAGAAAGGAGCAACACAAAACTGGTCAGATGAATTTTTTGAAATAACAGGAAGAATTAATACCATGCCACCTGGATACTACCTAACGGATATGCTCGGCGATCCTATAGACTCCTGCTTCTACGATAACGAGTTGAAAAACGTTGAAGAAGGAGCTTGGGAAAATAGACGGAAAACAAGATTGTTTCCACAAAATCACCAAAATCAGGACCCCGCGAATATAGTGTCACGTGGAAAGGATGGCCTAAAAAATTTCAGGAACGGATGACTCAGGAAGAGTATAAAAGGCGATTAAAAAGCTATAAAGTTTAGTTTGATAGTTTCTAGTTTATGGGATTGACGATGTCTTCAAATAGCCAGAACACTGTAGAACTGGAAGTAGAATGGGATTCCATTCGATCTGAGTTGGAAAGACTGGGAGCTGAGGAAATAGTTGGAAAGCTCAAGCAATTGCTTTCTGAAAATTGTCCTGGCTGCAATTCTGACGACCCGATGTTTGCCAAGTATGGTAAAGCTCATCAATGCGGTTGCTGTCGATCACCTTATGAAGCTGTTCGGGAACTACTTGATGAAGCGATGCAGAAACTAAATATGCAAACGAATTTGATGTCAAAAGATGCCAAGGAACTACTTGCTGACTTGGTTTTGAAGATTTGGACCAAGAACGAATGCTGAAGATTTATTGTGACTATTTAAATTGTTAAAATTATCGTATGTGTCATTTTGCGCTAAATAAACGATGAACATTGACTACGAGTCTTTCTATGTAACTCTTCCCTCCAACGCATCAACTCATTTTTTTCCGGGCAACAAGCTCATTAAGCTTTCAGGTTAAACTGAATACGCCATTATACCTTGAAGGCACTTGGGAAGTTGCACTTGCTGAAATATCCTACCCGAATACGGTTGCTAATCTGCTTGATTCTATTGAGCATAGGTGTGTGATAGTAAGTAATCAAGACACATCGGAATCTGTTGAAATAGAGCCCGGAAAATACTCTACCATTTCACAGGTTTGTCAGCGCATAAATAACCTGTGTTCCATAATCTCCTTCACTGTTATTCCACAATCTAACCGAGTGAACATTCACAACAACGCTAATCAACTGATTCGAGTACAATTCCCCCGCAGATTAGCCCTTTTGCTTGGCTTTATACCCCATCATATCTACGAGTTGAAGGATGATATAACGAGTGAGCTACCCAGTGACATTACTTCAGGAATCAATCATTACTACATTTATTGCATTATTTGTGAGCCACAGATAGTTGGAGACACTTACGCGAAACTGCTTCGCATACTTTCTAGAATTGAACCTGAAGATTTACCGGTAATTCAGAGAGACTATTCAAACTTTCATTATTTGCCGATAAGTAAAAATAAGACAATATCTGTGATACAGATTGATATTTGCTTAGAAGACGGAACCTATACTCCTGTTGCTCACATTGGACGCGTTATTGTAGTATTACATTTTCGTCGCCGCCAATTCCTATGGAACCTGAGCAATTGAATTGCCTGTGTGAATTTTTGCAAAGAACTCAGAGTGGATTTGGCTACGAACCCATTGACCACAAGTTTCATGATTCACTGTATCAGCATGGTCTCGGGATTGGATCAGTTTTTGCTAGCCTTGCTAAATGGGCACTTCCCGTGGTTAGATTTCTTGCTCCACATTTGCTTACTGGTCTCAAAGATTTTGCATCTGATGTAGTGGTAAATAAGCGGACTAAACGACAAGCGCTTAAAACTGCAGCACGAAACACTGCAGCAAACGTAGCTACTGGACTGATATCAAAGCTGAGTCATAGAACCCAGTCTGGTGCAGGAGCAAAGCGACTACAAAAGCGTAAGCGTAAGCCAGCTGTTTCAAGATCAAATAGAAAGCAGCGGAAGGGTAGAAAAGGTGCTAAGCCGCGAAAGCCGAAAAGAAGATCTCCTGCTGACATTTCTCATCTCATTTCATCTCTCATTTCCTTTACTGACATTTTTAACTGATTATGTCTTTGCGTGCTAAACGATCGCGATTGAATGCTACTAAGTCCCAATTGCCTGAACTTGTTGTGAAAGCGGAAACAGATATATTCAGTTCTCTGCCGATTCAATCATCAATTGGAGACAGTAACTTAGTTGACTACCGCCCTATAAATGCAATAAGTGGCAACAATCCCGTTACCTTTTTTATTCCGGGAAACAAAGAAGAGCTCTTAGACCCTACTCTTTATTTGAAATTTTCGTTTCGCATTAAGGCAGTCAATGGAGCCAAGATACCTACTACTGCTAAGGTTGCACCAATTAATCTGTTTTGTCATACCATGTGGAAGGATATCACAATAAAGCTGGGTGATAAGGTTATCTCTGCTGCAACTGAAAATTATCCCTACCGGGCTTATCTAGAACGCTTACTCAGTTACGGTCGTGATGCAAAGGAATCACAGTTGACCGCTGAATTATTCTACAAAGATAGAGCTGGTAAATTGAATAGCTTGGAAACAACTGAGAATAGCGGATTTCAAATGCGACAGTTCTTTGTTGCAGGTGGTAAGCCATTGACCATAATGACCAGGTTATCTACAGACATTGGAAATCAGCCTAGGCTATTGCCTGACAACCTGGACATGACCATTACATTGCAGCATTGTAGTGATTTGTCTCGGCTAATGTATGCAGCGTTTGATGCAGGTGAATATCTCGTGGAAATACAAGATTTACTCCTCTACTGCCGCCGTGTTCGTCTTACACCACCTATGTCACTAGCAATTGCTCGCACATTGCGAATAAAGCCAGCACAGTATCCAATCAGTCGTGTTTTGGTGAAAACTTTCCAAATTACTGCTGGTACTACATTAATTAACCGGGAAAACCTTTCAATGGGTCAACTACCACGACTTGCTATAGTTGGAGTTGTGGACAGCGCTGCCTATACTGGACACAGCGAACATTCTCCCTTTAATTTTGCATCTAAGAATTGTAACTTCGCCTGCCTCTATTGAGATAGTGACCCTATTCCGTCCATTGCTATACTCCTAACTGGGCAACTGCTAACGTTGTTCGAGAATATTTGGGGCTCTTTCATGCTGATAACATTCTTGGAGCGAATGCCGGGAACAATATAAGCCTTTTTGACTACCTAAATGGTGGCTACGTTATCTATGCATTTGATCTGATACCTGACGATTCAGGAGCGGCTGCTCATAAATCGCCTACTCGACAAGGTAGTCTTACCTTGAAAATGCAGTTTGCACCAAACGAAATTGATGCACCCTGCACTATAGTGGTGTACATGGTTTATGACAATATAATTTGGATTGATCAGCATCGTAACGTTCTCACTGACTATAGTTAGTATGAATACTTATCAGCTAGAATTTGTTCTGTCAACTAATCCAGTGACAGCTCCCTATTTTATTGGTATTTATGCTGAAGATACCTTGCCATCGATTGACTCATGGGTGGGAGATGCTTCACTACTGATTGCAAATACAGATACTAGTGCCGGATCGGGAGAACATTGGGTACTTTTGTGGCTCCAGCACAACTATGACGAGGGGTATTTCATGGATTCCTATGGCTTTCCTCCAGACATTTACAGCAAAACACATTTTGCACAATTTCTAAGGCGAAATTGCTCCCATTGGACTAGTAATCCAAAGTCGGTGCAGGCTACAAATAGTGATGTGTGCGGGCAGTGGTGTTTATATGTTACTTACCATTTGGCTAGTAAGCCCAATCAGACAGATGCCACAGCGATTCTGCACACCTTCAGTGCCAAAACGAAGCTATTAAATGACAATTTGATATCACAGTTTGTTGAAAAGAATTTTTCACTGCGCAGTAGTACACTTCATTGCCAGTGCTGTAAATCTATGTGTAGAGTACTTAATAAACGATATGGCTTGCGCGGCTTCTCGGGTACTCATAATTTTTATAGAATGGAGCCAATTGAGTTTGACACTCGTTTTCAAACTCCGTTCTCTATGATTGTAAGCGGTTGCTCTGGTAGCGGCAAGACTGAGTGGATTAGCAAGCTTTGTCAACAGCTTCCTTACCTATTCACCGAACAGCCTGATTGCATCGATTGGTGCTACGGTGTTTACCAGCCGTTGTTTCACGCAAACCTGTGCAAAACTGTTCCCAATGTAATCTTACATGGTGGCTTTGACGACTCTTTTTACACTGAATGTGAAGCACTTCAGGATACCCAGCGCAATGTATTGCTAGTTTTGGATGATCTTCACGATGAGCTTTGCAATAATCGACTGCTCGGCCAGCTTTTCACCAAGTTCAGTCATCACAACAACAATTCCATAGTATTTACCACTCAAAACTTTTACCATCAAGGTTCTCAGAGCAGAGATGTTACTAGAAATGCTCATTATCTTGTATTACTTGCTCAGCCCCGTGATATTACTGTGGTTCTCAGTGTTGCTCATCAAATGTTTCCTGGCCAATCATCGTGCATGCTGAACGCTTTCCGAGACTCTACTAGTACACCCTATGGATATTTATTGGTAGACGCAAAGCCTTACACTCCGCAAAAGTTGCGCTTGCGAACAGGAATTTTCAAGGATCAGACAAACTGTGTCTATCTTCCACATTAGTGATGTCTAAAGCAGTGAAGAGAAATTTACACTGGCTCTATGTTCTTAATGAGGGAAACCCCAATGTGCTCAAAGCCATTTTGACGTCATGTGGTGCTGGACTAGTGAAAGTAATCTGCGAATGCGCTTTGAATATACTGCGTGGTAATCCTAAACTGAAAGCTCATCAAAAGCGGAAGCTTAGGCGTTACAAGCACGTCTGCCGTAAACTTATAAATAAACGGGTCAGTTCAAGTGATAAGCGAAAACTGTTATTGCAACATGGTGGCGCTTTGTTACCCCTACTATTAGCTCCTATTCTTAGTGGAGCACTGACATGGCTGTTCAAAAAATGATGCTAGTGCCATTTGACAGCGCTCATAGCCAATCCTTGCAACGTAAAGATGAGATGCAGACAAATTCCAGTATAAAGCTACAGCTAGAACTCGATGAGCAGATGGAGCGAATTTTGAAGTCTGCAAACATGAAACTGTATACTAAACTGAAATTGTACAATGACGTCCTGCAGAAATTTTTGCAT
Source organism: Trissonchulus latispiculum (assembly GCA_030248195.1). Taxonomy (NCBI): domain Eukaryota; kingdom Metazoa; phylum Nematoda; class Enoplea; order Enoplida; family Ironidae; genus Trissonchulus; species Trissonchulus latispiculum. The sequence continues at coordinate 110,181 of JASAND010023040.1, forward strand.
TTGCACTCCGGCTCTCCAGATCCGAGAAGCCAAAGCACTGATGCTTTGCTACCATTACAACCACCTGCATCCGCCACAACGTTGGAGAAGGAAACTGTTGATTCAACAGCTTCGATTTTACAAATTATGCCAGTTCACATCCGATCAAAAGCAAAGCAGCTTATTGATCTAATGTCCCAGGAAACGGCTGATTTTCATTTTAACCCTGCTGCTGGCAAAGTTAGTTTTAATGGATACGAAATGAAAGTAACGGCGTTTGTAGATTTCATCTATCATTTTCTACATAAATCTGCAAACAGAAAAGCTCCAATTGGTTTTGAAACGTTTCTGGAAGAAATGGCTCGAACATCAGTACCTGCATCCTACGCTGGCAATGTAAGGATTCGAACCATTCTAGACAGTTTGCGACAACCTCATGGTGAACCGAGCAGAAGCCGAATGCTTCCAGTTACCCACAAGACATTCACGTCCCCTAAACGAATGAAGACGTTGTGGCACTGTTTATAGCATGTGTTATTAAAACTTTTGACCCAAATTAAACCACTTATTGTATTAATGAATAAAATAATTTGTAGCTTTATATAAGGTTTTCATAATATTCAATTGCATTCTCTTCTACTGCTTTTCTGTATACTTCTTCATTTCTTCTCCCAATAAAACCAGGGCATGGCATCCATCTTTTAAGGACGAATCAAATATTCCTGTTATTAGATTGGAGAGACTGTCCAGAGAAATCTTATCTTCCATGGACAATTCCAACAAAACCATACCAACACCATCCACCATGTTGGAAAAGCATTCAGCACACTGCAACAAGAGCGCCGACTGGTGACAGAAGAAAAATATTGTCGGGAATGATGACTTACCAGGTTCAGTCTGAGCTTGTCTACAACAGTCAACAGTTTCGTTTAGTACAAGATTTAAAAATGATTGAAAGATAGCATTGAAATGTTTAAGAGCCAGCTCAGAGTCAATATTTGCAGTAAGCTCATCCAGTGTAACTTGAATTTCTGGTAAATTTGCTTCCTGTACTCGAGAGCAAAATGAACTCAGAGAGGCTATTAGATCATCAGAAGCCGCGGACAATTTTTCCAGTGAAGACAGGAAAACATTCAGAGAATGACCATCAATCGAATCGGATACAGTAGACGTGCACGCTTTGGAAATTTCTTGCACACTAGTGCAAAACCTAAAACAACCGAAAAAGACTTTTCAAAGAATACAGCAGAACAAAAAACCTTTGAAAGTTTACAGGCTGCTCATTTTATGCCATTAATTCCGGTGCATCAATATAAAAATTTGAGTGGATTTAACAAAATTTTTTGCTTTGTGCTAGGCAATCAATTTAGTAAAAAAACAATTTAACAGCTTTGAAGCCCTGCAATTTAAATAGCTCCAGTTCAACCATTCGTTCATTCATCAGTAATTATGCAATAGATTAAATGAGAGATGCTTTTTGCATTAATTTCAGTGCATCAATTTAAAAATTTGAATGGATTTAACAAAAGTTTACAGCAAATATCTTTGCTTAGTGCTAGGCAATCAATTTAGTCAAAATACCATTTAACGTCTTTGAAGCTCTTCAATTCAAATAGCTCCAGTTCAACCATTCGTTCATTTAGCGGTAGTTCCGCTATAGGCGAAATGGGAGATGCTTCCAGCAGATCTATCACAACTGAACTGGTAGTTGTTGGAACATGCTCATGGTCAGCCATTCGAGGCTTTTTGAAGTTGTGCAAATTTTTGTCAGGCTGATCCATAGATCGCTTTACAGAAAAATTGGGCACTTCGCTCGACGACTCTGATAACTCTAAGTCATCCTTAAGCAATGCCAACACAGCTTGCTCAGATTCAGTTGAGCCAGCAGGCTCTTCTATTGAGCTGGTCGATTGCTGACTGCTGCAGTCGGCAGACTTTTCTGGTCTAAATGGAAGCTTAATCTCTGAATAAAGTTGACAAGCTCTATTGCGATAAGCGATATGCTGCTTACTGGATGATGTTAGGGGGAACTCATTATCCAAGTAACCCAACGATTTGTAACAGTAGGAAATAGTTTCATTGGACATTTCCTGAAGATGTCCTTCGAAAAGCTTAACATAATGACTTTCAGGCAAAGTGAATTCAACAATAACACCAGTTTTCAGCAAAGTTTCTAATTTTTGCCTTCCCTCCAACCCCCAAACTTTCTCAGCCTGGATGGGTGGAATATTGTAATTTCCTGTTACCATGTTTATAGTCTTAACAGCAAAATAAATGAACAAATTCCGGTGATAGCGTAGATCAGTTTTTCCAAAAAACTTCCGCCTGAAGAACGAATTCTCAATGACATACATTTCAGAAAATAGCTGTTCAATTTTTGCAATGACTTCAATTTTATGTTTTCTTTCCATCAGATTTAAATTCCAGAAAGCCGTGCAAGATTCAATCAGTTCCAGCAAATACAAAAACTTTTTCCCGAGAGCTAAAGCAAATAATCTACGCAAGTAAAATATCGCTTCTTCGCAAGCTATGGTAGTCTTTGTACGTGCCATCATTCCTTAAATTACAAGAACGTTTGAAGATTTTAGAAATCATAATGATAGCATATTTTTAAGTTTAGTTTCAACATCTTGCATTAAATTCATTTACAGATCCTTTAGTCTGGTAACGGGAGAATTTGACAAAAGCTATGTTAAAATTCTTAAAGAGAAGGGCTAAAAGTACAAGTTATCACCAGTTTAAAAATTCAGCTTCACTAAATTGCAGCTTTAAGGCTGCTCCTTTTATAGAATCTGACTAGGCATCAGCTAATTAAACAGAAAAATTTTCTGTGAAAATTAGTATGTTTCGATCGTTCGCCTGCAACGTCCAGATCATAAAGTTGCTTTGATAGGTTCGCTTGAGCAAATAGTGCTAAATTCAAAAATTTATTACCATCTTCGGCTGTTTAACATAAGCAGATGCTGTTTATGCAAAACGTCAAAGTTCCACCAGCATCTTCTCAAAACAAAATACCAGCTCAGTTCTAAATTCCGCAGTAACAGAACGGCCCATGTCAAGATAAAAGTCACTTTTTGATGCGTTCTGATCTTCCACTTGATTTTCTTGAAGCATTTATTTTCATGGGGGTTCTTGGGGTTCTGGGGGGTCTTAATTTTTTGTAGAAATTTGATCTATAACTATGTTTAGTTTCATTTTTTGATGGGGGTTCTGGGGGTTCTTGGGGGTTCTTAACTTTTCGAAGAGATTTGATCCGTGACTACATATACTTAGTTTCAAATTTTTGATGGGGGTTCTTGGGGTTCTGGGGGTTCTGAAATTTTTTTCAGGAGATTTGATCCTCTACTGCCTAGTTTTAAGTGTTTGCTGGAAGTTCTCAGGGCTCTGGAGTCCGGGTGTACCGAAAAGTGTGCGCGTTGTCTGGGCTTAAATTAAGGACCAACTTGTTGTTCTTGTCGTCAGCTTTCGATTGATACCTATATTGTGGATATTGGATGTTTCATCACAGAATTTTCAGTCTAAGTTTATGAGAAAAGCCAGGAGGACCCCCCCCCCAAGTACACCCCGGTTATATGCTACAAATTTGATGATTGAGATACATATATATACATATTATAAACATATCATGTCTGCTGAAGTACCTGCTGAGAACGGATCCGCAACGTAGTCATGTACAAATCAAAGTCCTGGATGCAAACGCATGAAAAAATTTGAGAACCTCCTTTTTTTGATGGGGGTTCTGGGGGTTCTAACTTTTATCTTGACATGGGCCAACAGAACAAATCATCTAATTTACTTTAATCAAATTTGTCTCCATCCAAAAGCTTTAGAATATTGAGCAAGAAGCGGTTTACAAGCGAAGATTTATATCTTCAAGTCAGAAGCAAGAGCAGCCATCAATTGCTGTTACAAAATTGATTCTGTGAGCTTAACCACTAAAATCTAGAAAGCTTTGCCTTTTTAAATTTATATTGAATAGGATTTTCAAAGTTGTGCTCAATTAGAAAACAGCTTTAGCGTTTTGCTGATACGTAAATGCTTGCAGCGAATTCAGTTATATCAGACTAAACTAATTCTAAATAATATAATTCTAAACAGAAGACATAATTCTAAACAGAAGAAATTAAGTTGTATTTAAACTTATAATACAAAAACGAAAATACTGAAACATTTGGTAAGTCGAAAGGACAAGTAACTGAGCAAACTAAACAATCTAAAACAGTAAAATAAAACTGCTTAAAACGGCTAAATCATAACCGTCACCTCAGCTTGAAAGAAATTATGAAATAAAAAATAACTAGTTAACCGGCATTATAAAGAAAACAAATTTAAAACGATTGCGTGTATAGTAAATTTAAAGACAAAGAGCAAACCACAAACGAACAACAAATTTAAACAAGGAAACTTGAAAAGCCGAAAACAAGTTCGGTTGAACAACATTTTCAAAATAGTTTAAACTCATGTTGAGCAACTTTTAATTAAGCAGCTTAAATCTCAAATGAGCAGAAAAACAAGATTTAAAACACAGAAAGATAACCAAGGATAAGAAGACGATAATTGCTAGAGCTGTATATGAAATAGCTATTCCATACTACAGAGCAACAGGGCAAAACATGGCACAACATGCATTCAATTCGAAGCTTCAGCCACAAACTATACTCAGTTGAAGCGAGGAAGATTTCGCTCTGTGCATTCGACGATAAACGATATAATCTTGACGATGGAATTAGTAAAATTGCTTATGGGCACTATAGCATAAATGAATAAAGAAGTCTGCTTTTGAATCAAGGATGCAGTATCAAGCTAGCTGTATGAATTGTTTAAATTGCAAGAGCAGATTAAATTTCAAACAGCTAAAGTACAAGGCAATTTGGCTGTGACGTCACCTGTGCCAGAACCCCCTTTTTACAACTACTAGAACAATATAAATGTTCACGATTATGCATCTAGTAAGATCTATATACTTATTGAAGTGAAGTTTACGAGTTCGAAAAGATCTGATATGGATGCAGGTGGACAACAATTTAACACATAACATTGAGTAACATTGAGGCATGCATAACCTTGCACCTTGGCACTCCATGACAAAGTAGGAAACACCGGGGGTCTGTGGCGGAGCCCCTTGGACCCGAAGAAATGTTTGGAAAAATAGAAAAATTGGTACTGGAAACATTTAAAGTTTTTAGTCTTACAAAAGTGAATCTTCTCCCGAAATAATGTTGCGTCTAGCTTGCTTCCCGTTAAAATTTCATTGCGTTCAGATAAGAAACTTTGCGTCCAGACGCACATCTGGGCGCAAAAAACCCTGGTTGTAAAGCAAAAAAGTTCATTTTTGTGTCCTCTTTCTACCCATAGCAACCATCCGGTGTCTGGTCTACCTACTGGGAGCCTAAAGCCAAAAACCGAAACTTTCTTATCTTTTGTCCTAAAAATACGGGACTGTTCCCAAATTGTTAAAGAGCACGGAAATAGGTTGTTTTGTAAGTTTTAGCTATTTATGTAAAGGATTAAAGCCGTATGAGTCAAAAATACCCGAAAGGAAACCAGCACTAGTGTTGTTCACCGGCCCAATTTTTCGTGGGCCGGCCGGCCTGTACCGGCCGGCCGGTGCCACTTTTCGCAGGCTATCGAAACTACAAATAACAAGCAAATTGGCATGAATGGGTTGCCGCTGTCATTTGTCCTCTTATAAACAAGTCAATTTTCCGTCACGAAATCCGTAAATTTTCCTAAAATCTATTTCATTTTCGAAATCAGCGCCATCGAATTAGTCTATGGCCCACCCTTCAGGCAAATCGGAGACAAAAAGTTCTTTGGTCCCAAATCCGGATTTTCGAGAATTCCCGGATTTTCAGTTTTCCGGCCATAACTTTCGCTAGGAGCATTTCCGGAAAATGTCGCAAGAAGGAAAGTTGTTTAGCTCGACAAGCTCTTTCATTTGAGTACCATATTGACCACTTTTGGAGAAATTTTTCAAAATCCGGAATTTTCCGGGTCCAATATCTCGAAATCCGTAAATTTTCCGGTTTCGATTTCAGTTTCGAAATCAGCGCGGTCGAATTACCCTATGACCAACTTTTAAGCAAAATCGGAGACAAAAAGGTTTTTGGTCCAAAATCCGGGTTTTTGGGAATTCCCGGATTTTCAGTTTTTCGGCCATAACTTTCCCTAGACGCATTTCCGGAAAATGTCGCAAGAAGAAAAGTTGTTCAGCTCGGCGAGCTCTTTCATTTGAGTACCATATTGACCACTTTTGGAGAAATTTTTCAAAATCCGGAATTTTCCGGGTCCAATATTTCGAAATCCGTAAATTTACCGGTTTCGATTTCAGTTTCGAAATCAACGCGGTCGAATTACCCTATGACCAACTTTTAAGCAAAATCGGAAACAAAAAGGTTTTCCTTTCAAAATCCGGCTTTTCCGGGATTTCCCGGATTTTCAGTTTTTCGGTCGTAACTTTCGCTAGACGCATTTTCCGAAAATGCCGCAAGCACAAAAGTTGTTCAGCTTGACGAGCTCTTTCATTTGAGTACCATATCGACCACTTTTGAAAAAATTTTTAAAAATCCGGATTTTCGTGAATTCCCAGATTTTCAATTTTTCGGCCATAACTTTCGCTAGACGCATTTTCGGAAAACGTCGCAACAAGGAAAGTTGTTCAGCTCGACGAGCTCTTTCATTTGAGCCCCATATCGACCACTTTTGGGGAAATTTTTCAAAATCCGGAATTTTCCGGGTCCAATATTTCGAAATCCGTAAATGTTCCGGGAATTTCGATTTCAGTTTCGAAATCAGCGCTATCGAATTACCCTATGACCAACTTTTAAGCAAAATCGGAGGCAAAAAATTTTTTCGTTTCCCTTGGTCCCCCCTTACCATTCTAAAAAATTCCGGGATTCGCCATTCCCGGAATCCGGGAAGTACCGAACTGCCCGCGCTTCCGGGAGCACTTTAGGTCACTTCCAACTCCCCCTGAAAATTTCAGCCGGATAGGTCCAGCCAATCAAAAGTTAGAGGGGGGGACAGGGGTGGTAACGAGATTAATAAACGGACATACCCAGATGAAAGGGTTGCCTTTTTGTTAAAAAGCGGCAACCCAAAAATTAGGATTTTTGATAGTTTTCAAGGCAGATTTTAGCAAGCTTAAGGCGATAAGTTGCAGAAACTGTCACTGGGCGGTCGGCCGCTTCACATTTGAGAGACCGGCCTGTGTCTGACCGGCCGGCCTGTCATCGGCCGGCCCACTCTGGACCTGGGCCGGCCCGTCTAGACAGGGCCGGTGCGCAACACTAACTAGCACCTTAAGGGGGTATACCTAGGGGTTTGCATAACTTCTTCGGAGAGCGCTAGTTTTTGCGTGCAAGTTGGTGACATATAGAGTTTAGCTCCCAAAATATTTTCGGCAGGGAGCGGCCGTTACAAAAAATTCACCCACGGGGTGTTGAAAGACTGAAAATGTGAAAAAATTCAAAAATTTCATTCTTCAAAAATTGATCACTGTCGTCCTTATATTCTCAGTTTGCGTTATCATACTTAAAAAGTTAATATAAGGCATTAATATATCTCATGACATCAGAGCTGTATGGGGCCCCAAACTGAAAAATTTCGTTCATTTTTTCAAATTTTAGATTGGCTTTTCGGAAGCTCTGAATTTTTTTCGGAAAAAGCAACAGACCTAAAACTTTGCACACATATTTCTATGGACACGGATACATGCCAGCCAAATGGCAGCTCACAGAACCTTCTCGTTCGGGAACACTGTAGCCGCAAACTTCAAAAATTGTAAAATTTTCACTAGGTGACCTGTCGCCGTTTCGAGCCTAATCCACCAAAGTGCGCCAAATCATCTGAAATTTTTACAGAATAAACACTCTTAAAAAGACTCCTGTAGAAATTACAGGAATTCTTGTAGTTTTCTACAAAAGTGCTCCTGTGCGGTCAGTCACTAGCGGAGCTTCCTGTATTTTCCACAGAAGTAAATTTTGTATTTTTACCGGCCTCTCGAATAGTAAAAATTACAGGAATTTCCTGTAGAATATATTAAGGAAACCTGTAGTTTTTATTATAGGAGTTTCCTGTAGAAAATACTAAAGAAACCTGTAGTTTTGTTCGACTATTTTTTGACAATCCTAAATTAGATACCAAACCTGTAGTTTTTACAAGACAAAACCTGTAAATTTTACTGGAGCGACCTGTTATTTCATAAAAGGGGGGCAGGTGCGGGGGGTGGCCGCTCCCAAAATATTTTCGGCAGGGAGCGGCCGTACAAAAAATTCACCCACGGGGTGTTGAAAGACTGAAAATGTGAAAAAATTCAAAAATTTCATTCTTCAAAAATTAATCACTGTCGTCCTTATATACTCAGTTTGCGTTATCAGCGTATCGAGTACTTTCCCGTAGAGTAAACCTGTAAACCAGTGAAAACTACAGGTTTCATTTGTATTGAATACTGGTCTAACTTGTAATCAGTTCTACCAAAGAAGATCCGGTAAAAACTACCAACGATGTCCTGTAGAAATTACAGACTTAACCTGCATTTTCTACAAAAGCTTTTGCATTTATCGTCTACAAAGGTGATTCCTGTAGTTTCTACTGGAACATTTCTAAGAGTGTGGCCAGGATATATGGTTAAATATGTGCCAAGTTTGATGGGTTTAGGTTTTGTTATGGTTTTTAATGAGGGCTTAATTATGTGGGTAACAGTGAAAAAACGGTCAAAATCGGCATGTAGCTAAACTTTGATGGAATTTATCTCATCGTAGAAGAAATATCGTAACTTGGTGTAATTAGAAAAGTTGTTTACTCTACAGGCTATTACTCGATACGTTGATAACGCAAAATGAGTACATAAGAGCGACAGTAATCATAATTTTTGGTTTATATACTTTAGTCAGAATTTCATTTGTCAGAATGTCACTAGTCAGAATTTCATTTGTCAGAATGTCAGCAGTCCGAATTTCATTTGTCAGAATGTCACTAGTCAGAATTTCATTTGTCAGAATTTTACTTGTCAGAATTTCATTAGTCAGAATTTCATTTGTCAGAATGTCAAAAGTCAGAATTTCATTTGTCAGGATGTCAGCAGTCAGAATTTCATTTATCAGAATGTCACTAGTCAGAATTTCATTTGTCAGAATTTTACTTGTCAGAATTTCATTAGTCAGAATTTCATTTGTCAGAATTGCACTTGTCAGAATAATTATGGACATGTATACGAATGCCACAAGTATGTACATGTCTCTACACATTCTACACTCTACACACACAAGACTCTACACATTATATAGGCTACCTTCAAATGATAACTCAGGACAGCCGTTCGCATTTCGGTTCCAAGATTTTTTGGTCAGACTATAGTTTAGTTCTATCAAGAGTAGTATTTGAGGCCGGCCGAGGTTTCACCGGCCGGCCGCCGACCGCACGATCGCCGGCCGGCCGGCCGACTCCTTCGGCCGCCGGCCGGTGACCCGGACGGCCGGCTACCGGCCTGGAGTGAAACTATTATGACTGCTAAAATTTTTATTTTCGGATTTTATGTTAGAAAAATAGCATAGCTAGATTTGGAGTACATTTTAAGCCAAGTTGCTTTATATTGTAAATTTCTGGTTGCTATATTGTATTCCAGCCGGCGGCCGGCCGGCCTTTAGCCGGCAGCCCTCAAACACTGATTAAAAGTACATAATAAAACTATGCTCTATTCGCTAACGACCTACCAAGTACCACCTCCCCAAATTGAACCCCAGTGAACAAAGTGAATTCGCCCGCTATGTTTGTGTTGTAAAGTTCGAAGCAGACGCAAATTACACTTACGCACTGCTTGTGTTTTTGAGCTTAAACATATTAACATAGAGCGAGTGAGCGTACCCCGTTTGGATCCCATACCCATATAGGGGAGGAGTGGGAGGGGGTCAATTAGGGGAGGGGGTAAGCCGATAGCGAACATAGCACAGTTTTGTCTTTGACTGCATAGAGCGAGGCGCTTGTCATACTCTTATACATTATGTGCTCTTGGTTCTCTTCAGCCTGACATTTCAGAAAAGTGAATTTCTGACAAATGAAGTTCTGCTTGTGGCATGTTTGAATTTTGATAACTGAAATTTAAACTTAGTGAAATCCTGACTAAAATTCTAATTTTTGACTAATGAAATTCTGACAAATGAAATTCTGACAAATGAAATTCTGACAAATGAAATTCTGACAAATGAAATTCTGACTAATGAAATTCTGACTAGTGAAGTTCTGACAAATGAAATTCTGACAAATGAAATTCTGACTAAAGACATTCTGACAAATGAAATTCTGACTAAAGAAAATAGAAGTATTTTTTGAAGACTGAGATTTTCAGTCTTTCAACACCCTGTGGGTGATTTTTTTGTAACGGCCGCTCCCTGCCGAAAATATTTTGGGAGCGGCCACCCCCCGCACCTGCCCCCCCCCCTTTTTCATTAACAGGTCGATCCAGTAAAAACTACAGGTTTCTGTGGTATTTTCTGCAGGAAACTCCTGTCAAAAATTACAGGTTTCCTTAGTAATTTCTACAGGAGGAAACTTCTATAATTTTTACTATTCGTGAGGTCGAGAGGTTATTTTGTATGACATTACTGATTTTTATATTTGAAAGTAATGCTGGGACTGGTTTGGATTTTTGAAACTCTGGATTCTTGACTACCGGTTCCGATTAGCCATTAACTTAGCCGTCCTCAAAATTTCAGTGTAAATAGAATTTCGGAAATTAATGTTAAATTAAGGTTAAATTTCAAATGCTAAATTCAAATTCCAGATAAAAGTTTAAAAATTTACAATAAACCTTGATTGTAGTTTCAAACAGCCAATATTTATGCTAGAACCGGTCCGGTTCCAAAAGTCACCAGTTCCGGTTCTAAAAATCCTATCGGTTCCGGTTCTACCGGTTCTTTTGGACTCTCAGTACTATTTGAAAGGCTAAAACGCTTTATTCCACACATCCAATTAAACAGTAATGACGACATATATTACAAGTACAGACCATATCTACAACAACAATTATGCAAATAAAAAAGTCACCAGTCCAGGCTAAAACGCAACATTACTCTGTAGTGAACATGCAAACAATAGACAACCTTCAGATAAAAAGGTAAAAAGCAGACAGTCAGCATATGCAGTCAGCAATGCGTTGAAACGCTCAAATCACTAAGGCCAACGAAATACTATTCCCCTTTTCGTGGATTCGTTTTCGGGGAATCCCCACTCTCCTTTGGCTAGAAAAGAATAAAATTAAACAAGAAAATGCATGTAAATAATGCTTAAGTACAACATGAAAATACGATCAAATTAACAGAATACATTCTCCCTTTTAGTAGCTCTCTCTATTCAATCTACGAATACTGTAACAGCCCTTTCACTGAAACGCAAAGGGCGACGGAATCAACCTTACCCAGGGCCCGTTGCATAAACGTAATTAGTTGATTAGTGATTAGTGGATTAGTGTAGCAGTTTTCTAGAATAATCAAAGCTACGAATGGGCTATAATTTATCTGTCATCTTGAAGCGCTTTGACCGTTCTTCAAAAGTGTAAATTAAGTTACAACCTAAATTGGAGTGATGACAGTGTAAAAAGTGAAGAGTTCAAAATATTCCTTGGATTGAATGAGTCAGTAGAATAAATTAAACACTTCACGATTTCTGGATAAAGCATTTCAACAGCTACGATGTAGTACCAAAAACTCCAAAAACGGCGGACTACAGCAAAAGCTTTCCACAAAAAACTGCTACACTAATCAACTAATCACTTTTATGCAACGGGCATCAGGACTCATTATTTCTCAACAAGTCCATCATTATCTTAGTAGCTAATATTCTACAATCCCATATTAAGGTGTATAGAAGTGTGTAGAAAATTGTCAAGACTCAGGTTTCAAAAATTACTTAAAACAAATTAAAAGGCTTAACTCAAACATCTGACTCCAAGAAATCACTGGGCTGATTCTACTGGGGGGGGGGGGCGGCTCCTCCCCCCATAAACATCCTTCTCTCTCCCCAAATCCCCCCGCCCCGCCAATCGACCCCCTCAAAAATAGTGGGTGCCCATTTTGGTACCAAATTTTGCCTTGAAAAATTCGCTCAGAAGAGCCAAATTTTCTAAATTTTATTCATTTTTTGCCTTTTTCATCCCTAAATCTGCTTATTTTTGCCATAGTGCAAGCTGGAAAAATAGCGCTATTTTTAGCATATTTTTCGAAAAATTTTCGCCCCCCCAAATTCCTTGCCCCTTTTGGAACAGGACTTTTCGGAAAATCCCTAGAATAAGCCCAGAATAACAGTATATAAATAGGTGTTTCTAATAATAACAAATTATTCGGATGATCTTTGTCCAGTTTCGAGATCTTTTGTCACTACACAAAAATTGAAACTCCTCCGGTTTCCCATGTTTTAACACAAACTGACATCACCTTTAGGTGAAATTACTTGCTAACCGAAGAGATCCAACTTTAATCTCAAAAACTCATTAAACTACACCTATCGGACAACAAAATATGTGAAAATAAGATCGGAGACGGTGGAAAAATATGCCAAAAATGGACCCCCTTATGAAAACGTTGGTCAAGAATCGATAGTCGCGGACTTCGCATTTGCACATATAATATGCCCCCATGGCCCATATGTTCCAGGGTATTTTTACAGAAGAAAATTTACGAAATTTGCCTTCCTCCCCCACCCCCGAAAATGAATTGTATACTGAAATAGCCCTAACCAGGGTTCTCTGCTTTATAACTTTTCACCAGAAACAGGCAGTTTCAAAAATTTTCAGCCTTCACCGGAGATTTTTTCGTAAAAGTGTCTATTTTTAGCCCAAATCCAGGCATTTTTGAAAACGTTATTAAAGAATCACCAAGCTAAATATGTAAAGAATACCATTTGGCTCAGTTTTGCAACCCCTTTCGAAAATCCTCCCCTCCCCTGGCAAAATCCACTAAAAATACCCTGCCTGTTCTAAATTAAAGCCTTTACGAAGGTAAAAGCGGCTCAAGATTAGCTGTACAGCTGCTCAGAATGCATGCTTTTATGATGCACTGCCCTAACTAACTTTGGAGAACTGCCTTATATATATATGTGTATATATATATATATATATGTGTGTGTGTGTATATAAATATATGAATATATATATACATATATATATATATATATATATATATGTAAAGAAAAAGGTTTGGCTAATAGACTTTTTGGAGCTGAGACACCATTTAAAAGACTCAAGTTCCGAACTTTATTCCACTCAGCCCTTGCTATTACACAAGTGTGGGGGTCGAGCAAACTTGATCTTTTCCAACACTGATTAGAGCACTGGTGAAATGGCTCTTTTCTCCTTACGCTACTTAATAGCAAACCGATCGCTCAGTAAACTTCGTGATCAGTTTACTATGGTCCTTACCTAGTCAGAGCTTCCGTAACTAAAACGGTGGTCCACTCTGAACCTCAGATCAAATCCCTACTAATAGGCAACCAGATAAAAGTTAACTTCAGAATTCCGTTAGAGTATTTAATGTACACACGATTTCACAGAACAATCTGTCGATTCAAAAGTGATCAGCTAGCAGAATAATTATTATCAAGGTACTGAACAGAGATCACAAACGCTCCGCAACCTTAAATTGCATATACTAGCCCTGGGCTCACGAATTTGCCCCGACAACGAACTTACACAATTTCCTGGTTTTTTCCAAAATCCAAGTGATACAAAATAGATGCAGACAGTAAAGCAGATGCAGTGCAACGGACAGAGAGTGAGGGATGACCAACCAACAAAACTAAAGCTCAGACTCGACTCAGAATAAAGGCACCTCTGGCCACACAGTATAAGACTTCCAAGTTAGGCGTAGCAGCCACAACAACACAGATACAGCGCAAGGTCCCAGAAACCGACCTGTCAGCAGCAAAGTCAACCCCAAACTGAAGTCTTTAGGTCAGTCACCCAATCCCGTCACAGCTCTGTCCGCGTGCAATTCTCACTTTTCGGTCTCTTTGAAATTTCCTTTAAGTTTTGCGTGCCTATTGAAAGAAAGATCCATACGTCACGTATGCGTTTGCTCAAGAGCTCATAGGGTTCCCCAAGTCTTCGTTTAAAGCCGATTAACCCCAACCCTCGAATTTGAACCCATAAATCGGAAAAACAACCCAATTAACTGAATCGTCCATGCAAACATATTATTCCAGTGGACACTGTCAATTCTAACTGTACAACACAAAGATGAACACTTGACAAAAGTTACCCAACACATAAGGATACGGAAATGATTAGACAGTTACTATTAGGTAACGGAGAAATGGTGAGACAATTACGGTTAGTTAGCAACAGAGACATGGTCAGACAATTACGGTTGATTAGCAGACAATTACGGTTAGTTAACAGAGTCAAGAGTTTGAGGCACAGGGTTAAAACAAAAAATTAGTCGCATTCATGTCGCATGCAGCATTCAACACAAAAAAGAAAATCATTACTCAACACAGAACTTTAGCAATTTGCAGCTTGTTTTAGCCCAAAACCAACTTTTCTAAATGAAGCTCAAAATCTTCCAATTACATATATATATATATATATATATATATATACATATATATATATATATATATATATGTGTGTATGTATATATTCATATATTTATATATATACAGCTTTAACCCAATTTTACTTGCACAGACGGCATCTTACACTCATAGTTCTAAGAGTTCTATTCGCTGTTGCTCGTTTGATTAGCTGTAGGTTGCTACGCTATTTGGCTATATTTGGCGAATTTAAAAATTGGTATTTTCAGCTGAAGATCAAAGGTGCGCCACACAAGGTATGTTCAATGTTGTGTCTTGACGCATTTGTTTTTGCCACGGTATGTGACAAACATGAATATATTAATGTGCCCAGTTTGTGGCAAAAATCTACCACATGAGTGAAAAATTGGTAAATAATGTGAAAATTGTGAAAATGGCGAGTATTAGCTAAATTTGCGGTTTTTGTGGCAAGTTTTTTCAGTTTCGTATTATACGGCAGAAACTTGCGAATACCAGTATATTGAAATTTTGGGTCAAAAAGTGGCAATTCCTGAAAAAATTCACTGTCAAAGTTCGAAAAACGACTTTGTATGTCAAATCTGATGCTAACGTGGATCCGAAAACAAAAACAAAAAAGTCTTTCTGGTATATATTGAGCGTTTTTATGTTATTCAGTGTTTTCTACACACATTTTGTATCAGACATTAGTCCCAACATTCGGAGGCGTAGCTGCTGGCTCAGAAAGTAGGATGCCTGATCAAATCGTCGCCGCTCTCAAATTAGAGCGATGGTTCGATTTCCACTTTAAACGGTCATCTTCAACTTCTAACTGCAATAATTGTTTACATGTAACTGATTGAAAGACGAATAAAAACACTAACAAAAATTAAGTTAGCCTGAGACAGCAGTAAGTTAGTTAAAGTAAGACAGCTATTTTAAAAGGATAATAACAATAGCGAAATACCTCGTTTCGTCTACGCAATCTTTTCAGAAATCCAGGACTATTCAAACTTGAACCAGCATGCTGAAAAGTATTTGTAAAAACAAATGACAAATTAAGCAAAACAAAAGCAAACATTAACTAATTAGTATAATTAGTAAAGTATTTCAAAACTCCCATTACAAATCAAAGCACCAAACGTGGAATACTTAAAGGTCTACGTAAACATTATTAATAAAAATAAGTCTGACTTAAGCGGGTAGCTTTTGGCTGTATTTTTCTAATGTGTCCGATTGCTCGTTTTATATATTTTTAGTCGGGTCCACAAAACAAGACAAGTGTGGTTTGCGTGCTCCTATCGAGTCCTCCAGAGTTAAATGGCTTATCGATTTAAATCCACGATCCAGACGTACGGTCTTATCTACATGCTACCACGGTTTTTTGCGTAAAACACTGCGTATTTAAGCAGTCGAGCTTAAAAATACACAGTCAAAAACAAAAAACGCACCAAAATACGCAGCCAAAAAATTCGGTAGTAGGAGTGCTCTAAATAAATTTCTTGAGATACGAACGGCCGAAGCATTGGACATGGACGATTGCTGCATCCACCATCGCGGAGACCAAAGCCGGCTCAGGTGCAGCGGCTTTAAGAATGCCATCGTTCGAAACATTCCATGCACATTGCAGTTTTTTCTTTATTCTCTACTTTTTTATCCAAACTTTGTTTCAGAATTTTCGACTTTTTTCAGAATTTAAGAGGAGTTGAGAATAATATACATTTATGTTTCACAGAATAAAAAAAGCAATTGCCTTTGTTTTTAAAATCCACAAGGAATGCTATTTAATGAGGAATTTGCAGATTTCGAAACCCTACCGCATATTCATCATGAATTAATAATGTTGATGTTTTCAAGGATTTTAGCACCAGTAGAGCAAAGATGGGAAAAATTTTGGGAACTAAATTTTCTGGCTAAAGATTTGTGAATATTTGAAAACAAAAGTCATGTTCGGAAATGCAAGAAACGGGCATATGAGATTAATCCGCCGTTCTTTCTTCACAAATACATTTGTTAATGCAGACGGCACCAGTGACGAATATTGTGACCTTTGTAAGAATGTTCTTAATGATAGTGTAACTTTTGCAAGAATATTTTTAATAAATATCACTATGATAATTATGTACATTGTTCTACAGATTGTCATTTATGCCTTGAAAGTCTGGACTGTGGTCTTTCAGATATTCGACGAAATTATTGCGGATCTATCGGCGGAGGAACGAAATGTGGCCCTCCCGGACTTTGGGACCTCACACCAAACGGAACCCAAGATGCTGGGAGCGGTCCTCCCAGACTGTCAAAAATTGGAACCCACGGCAAATCTTTGATCCAAGAAGCCACGGGCAGAATGGCGGTCAAGCGAAAAGTACAAGAAAACAGGGATTTTCGTCAACCCGAAAGAATTCAGCTGCTTCATCAGCTCCCTACAAACCTAAGAGAAAATGCGAAAAGCACCCTGGACCCCGGATTGTCCAATCCAGACTGATGGACGTAAATGGAATTTTAATGAAGAAATTAGATTTAAAGCTGTGGGATAAAGTGTTTTGATTGAACTAATTTGTGACTTTTAAATGTTTTGTATGCAAACTTTTGACGGGAGGCTTGTTGTGCGGGTAGTTAGCTAGGAAAAAGGAAGGAGTGGCTATTTAGAGAAATTTTAAGAAAATTTCAAAAGGAGTAGAATATTTAAATAATATTTTTCGTGAATCTCAAGCCTGTTGGAAAGCGACCGCCTGGTTTGAACCCGGGACCTCCAGTCCGAAGTCCTGGGATAGTCTGGGGCTGAGCTTTGATTAAAAGCAGGCCTGCAAATATTTTTCATTTGAAATTTGGAAAAAATGAAACATTGCTCAAGTTTCAAGTTTGCTTTGTTTAGTTAAGAGCAGGAATAGCAAGTGAGGACTTACCTTTCAGTTGAAATCCAGGAGGCTTCAGTGATGGAAACATTGGTATATTAGTAAAAGATGGCAGGCAGCAATCTAAACAAAGAAATAAATAAAGACTGAGCTTGCCAGGAAGTCAACAGCTTCCTGGCAGGCTCAGCCTGCAGAGAGAACAACTGCTCTCTACGAAAGAAAACTGAAACTGAAAGAAAGTTACTAATGCTTAAGTGCAATGCACAAACACGTGCACTGAGAAATCGATAGAGAAGTCCCCTGTAAAGGGACAAACAGAAACACTTCTCATAAGAAAAAAAAATTGGATTTTAAGTGCATACAGTGCAGGAAAATGCACACTGAAAATTTGAAAGAGAACTCCCCTATTAAAGGCACAAAATAGCGATTGTAAAAAAACGCGGAAGTACTTATCTGGACAAACTTAAATTGAACTTAAATCGAAACTGCACTGCAGTATTTTTTAAACCACAGTTCATAAGAAACTAGTTCATAGTTAAACTCGGTTATGTGGCAAAAGACTAGCTAGCTTTTCTAACATTGAACGTTTAGTTAATTTTGCAGCTTCCGCTGATCTGCTGTTTTTACTTATAAAGTTAGATTGCTGTCAATTTCCCGTGCGATTTTAAAGGGCGCCGCTTTTATATGTCCAGAAAGTTTGGCACATGGTACTACCAGGATTTTTTCAGGAAAAGTTTCCCCTTGCTTGAAAGTCCTACACACCAAAATTCAACATTTTTGGTTGAAAATTGCGTAGATTAGATTTTCAGGACCGCCTGAGCATCAGCATTAATCTGATCTATGTGGTATTTAAAAATTTGAAAGTAGATGTTTTCGAAAAATACCACTTTTTGACCCAAAATTTTGGCAAAGTGAATCTGCTAAACCTGAGTAAAATAGCATAATCATAAAGTTTATCTGAGCTGAAACCAACGATATAAAGTTTGCGTGGCTACGACCTATATTGCGTCTACAATGATTTTTCAAGCAATATCCCTTATTTCAGTTGGTTTTTAGCAGTCTTTGATATTGCCACATTGATTTGCCTGAGCCTTTGCCTGAGCCTTGTAAACTAGCAAAACCCCAACTGAAATAAGGGAAATTGTTTGAAAAATCATTGCAAACGCAATATAGGTCGTAGCCCCGAAAACTTTACATCATTGGATTCAGCTCAGATTATACTTTATGATTATGCTATTTTTACTCACTGTTACCAGATTCGCTTTGCCGAAATTTTGGGTCAAAAAGTGATATTTAAAAAATCTACTTTCAAATTTTGAAATACCACATATATTAGGTCAAAGATGACGCCCAGGCAGTCCTGAAAATGTAATCAAAAGATTTTTCCACTGAGCGAGTCATAAGCCGAGAACATTCATTCACTTTCATTTCGAAGCTTATTAACTGTGCAAACTAATTCTGTCATTCTAAACAACACATCAAATTAAAATCCGCATTAAAAAGGAATAATAGAGCTATTCTTGTTTAATAACAGAATAGGGTGGGCGACTTATGCCAAACTTATTTGTATGATCGACAAAAATCATTATCCTTCAGATCCATGCTTTGTTATAAGTACGGTAGAAGCTCAGCATTTGAACTAAGCGTCACTTTATCTGAAAATTAATGAAAAAACGAATGAAATGCAAACAATAAAACTAGAAATAGGAAGAAGCTCAAACATAAGGATTTTAGAACACAAACATTGATGCCAATGGAGGCCATCTGTAACAGGCAAATAAAAAATTGGATTAATTAAAATAGTATCATAAATAGGCTCCTAAAAGGAGCAATATCTCGAAGCCGGATTAAGTACTTTTTCAGACAGCGTGATTGATTAAACACAATGGAGTAAAGCTTCTGAAGTGACGCGTAATTTGTATAGGTAGACTAAGAGGGCTGTTAGAAGAAAAAATCAGCTAATACACAATACCTATATGCTGGTTAGTGCTGTGCACCGTCCCTGTCCATGCCGGTGGCCGCCGGCCGATGACTGCCGGCCGGTCAGTTGCAGGTCGGCCGTCTAGCCAGTGACAGTATCGACAAATACGGGGCAGCTGACCGGCCACTGACAGTTTCTGCCTTAAACTTGCTAAAAAGCTAATTTGAAAACTTCAAACATCTTATGTTTTTCTTGTATTTTGGATAGTCAACGAAAAGTGGCACCGGCCGGCAGGCCGGCCGGTACTGGTTCCGTCGCGTCGCGAGCTGTGCCGGTCGGCGACGGTGAACAACTGAAAAATTAGGCCGGTGAACAACACTCCCTGTCGAAATTTTGAATTTTCATCCTATCTGTCAAGACGCACGCACGACAACGATATTTTTGGCCAAGAATTTTTCTGAACTCAGTTGAAAGTGACTAGAACAAATATTCTTGTTACCGTTGCTTACGTTACTGTTCCCAATCGCTCAAGCGTGAAAATTTTGACAAAATTCCGACAAAAGTAAAGTATCTTGTAATGCGACTATTCCAGACGAAATGAAATGAAATGAAAGTCCCCTCCATAAAATTGCAGTTAAAAGCTTTTAAATTTTCCCAACTGACAAAGAAATTTTTGTGCAGATCAAGTGGGCAGTGGGATGCAGTCTACACCATTCTTAGGACCAAAATAGAAGTCCACGACGGATCAATCTACAAAATCTGCAAATGTAAACCGACTTGTGTATCCAGATATCTTTGTTAGCTTGGAGATCCAATTCATTTGACCGAATGGAACTAGCTATGCTGAACCATTTCTGACGAGAGTATGACAATAGACAAACATCCCAACTCAAAAGGGTTAACGTGAACTGTTCTTATAATGGTAAATTAGTTTTTTCTAATGCAGTTTTAATTATTCGACTGGGGACATCATATCAAGAGTGCATAATATATACGAGTGTGACAGCAGGCAAGCTATTTGTTATCAGCTCTAGGTACATGCTATGTTCGCTAACGGCTGATCCTTCTCAAACGTGTATGTGCACTTTGCGTTATCTAAAGCTCGAAGCAGACACAAATTGGACGTACGCAGGCGTTGTTTTCGAGCTTTAACACGTAAAGATACGGCGAATGAGCCTACAGAAACGTGTACTGGGTACACATTTGTGGGGGGTCACAAGGTACACGTTTGTGGGGGGGGGTCAGCCGTTAGCGTGCAGAACATGTACCTTGAGCTGATAACAGACAGCCTGCCAGCTGTCACACTCTATCTGTTATGTACTCTTGATCATATCAACAATAACCTAAACCAAACGCCCCCGTTCTGGACCCTATGCGGTCCCCCCACAACTCTGGTCGAAACGGGGGGCACGCTCACTCGCTTGTATGTTCTCGTGCTGAAGCTCGAATTGGCACGGCTATAGAGCGGTTGAGTTACAACAAGTCATACTACAAGCCAGTGAGCGTTCCCCGTTTCCATCAGGAACTGCTTTGGGGGGGGGTTGGGGGTCAGCCGTTATTTCGTGCAGATCATGTCGCCAACCTAATAGCTAAGAGGAGTTATTATTTTGTATGACATTACTGATTTTTATCTTTGAAAGTAATGCTGGGATTGGTTTGGATTTTTGAAACCGGTTCCGGTTCCGGTTCTTGACTACCGGTTCCGGTTAGCCATTAGCTTAGCCGTCCTCAAAATTTCAGTGTAAATAGAATTTCCAAAATTAAGGTTAAATTTCAAATGCTAAATTCAAATTCCAGATAAAAGTTTAAAAATTTACAATAAACCTTGATTGTAGTTTCAAACAGCCAATATCTATGCTAGAACCGGTCCGGTTCCAAAAGTCACCGGTTCCGGCTCTAAAAATCCTACCGGTTCCGGTTCTACCGGTTCTATTGGAACCGGTCTCAGTACTATTTGAAAGGCTAAAACGCTTTATTCCACACATCCAATTAAACAGTAATGACGACATATATTACAAGTACAGACCATGTCTACAACAACAATTATGCAAATAAAAAAGTCACTAGTCCAGGCTAAAACGCAACATTACTCTGTAGTGAACATGCAAACAATAGAAAACCTTCAGATAAAAAGGTAAAAAGCAAACGGTCAGCATATACAGTCAGCAATGCGTTGAAACGCTCAAATCACTAAGGCCAACGAAACACGATTCCCCTTTTCGTGGTTTCGTTTTCGGGGAATCCCCACTCTCCTTTGGCTAGAAAAGAATAAAATTATACAAGAAAATGCATGTAAATAATGCTTAAGTACAACATGAAAATACGATCAAATTAACAGAATACATTCTCACTTTTAGTAGCTCTCTCTAGGCAGTCTACGAATACTGTAACAGCCCTGTCACTGAAACGCAAAGGGCGACGGAATCAACCTCTACCCAGGGCCCGTTGCATAAAAGTAATTAGTTGATTAGTGATTAGTTGATTAGTGTAGCAGTTTTCTAGAATAATCAAAGCTACGAATGGGCTACGACAATAATTTATCTGTCATCTTGAAGCGCTTTGACCGTTCTTCAAAAGTGTAAATTAAGTTACAACCTAAATTGGAGTGATGACAGTGTAAAAAGTGAAGAGTTCAAAATATTCCTTGGATTGAATGAGTCAGTAGAATAAATTAAACACTTCACGATTTCTGGATAAAGCATTTCAACAGCTACGATGTAGTACCAAAAACTACAAAAATGGCGGACTACAGCAAAAGTTTTCCACAAAAAACTGCTACACTAATCAACTAATCACTTTTATGCAACGGGCCTCAGGACTCATTATTTTCTCAACAAGTCCATCATTATCTTAGTAGTTAATATTCTACAATCCCATATTAAGGTGTATAGAAGTGTGTAGAAAATTGTCAAGACTCAGGTTTCAAAAATTACTTAAAACAATTTCAAAGGCTTAACTCAAACATCTGACTCCAAGAAATCACTGGGCTGATTCTACTGGGGGGCGGCCCCTCCCCCCATAAACAGCCTTCTCTCTCCCCAAATCCCCCAAACTCGCCCCGCCAATCGACCCCCTCAAAAAAGTGGGTGTCCATTTTTGTACCAAATTTTGCCTTGAAAAATTCGCTCAGAAGAGCCAAATTTTCTAAATTTTATTCATTTTTTGCCTTTTTGATCCCTAAATCTGCTTATTTTTGCCATAGTGCAAGCTGGAAAAATAGCGCTATTTTTAGCATATTTTTCGAAAAATTTTCGCCCCCCAAATTCCTTGCCCCTTTTGGGACTGGACTTTTGGGAGGGGGCTCCCCAAGAAAAAATCCCTAGAATAAACCCAGAATCCCAGTATATAAATAGGTGTTTCTAATAATAACAAATTATTCGGATGATCTTTGTCCAGTATAGAGATCTTCTGTCACTACACAAAAATTGAAACTCTTCCGGTTTCCGATGTTTTAACACAAACTGACATCAACTTTAGGTGAAATTACATGCTAACCGAAGAGATCCAACTTTAATCTCAAAAACTCGTTAAACTACACCTATCGGACAACAAAATATGTGAAAATAAGATCGGAGACGGTCGAAACATAGGCCAAAAATGGACCCCCCTTATGAAAACGTTGGTCAAGAATCGATAGTCGCGGACTTCGCATTTGCACATATAATATGCCCCCATGGCCCATATGTTCCAGGGTATTTTTACAGAAGAAAATTTACGAAATTTGCCTTCCTCCCCCACCCCCGAAAATGAATTGTATACTGAAATAGCCCTGACCAGGGTTCTCTGCTTTATAAATTTTCACCAGAAACAGGCAGTTTCAAAAATTTTCAGCCTTCACCGGAGATTTTTTCTTAAAAGTGTCTATTTTTAGCCCAAATCCAGGCATTTTTGAAAACGTTATTAAAGAATCACCAAGCTAAATATGTAAAGAATACCATTTTACCTCAGTTTTGCAACCCCTTTCGAAAAGTCTGCGGCTGAGCTTTGATTAAAAGCAGGCCTGCAAATATTTTTCATTTGAAATTTGGAAAAATGAAACATAGCTCAAGTTTCAAGTTTGCTTTGTTTAGTTAAGAGCAGGAATAGCAAGTGAGGACTTACCTTTCAGTTGAAATCCAGGAGACTTCAGTGATGGAAACATTGGTATATTAGTAAAAGATGGCAGGCAGCAATCTAAACAGAAATAAATAAAGACTGAGCTTGCCAGGAAGTCAACAGCTTCCTGGCAGGCTCAGCCTGCAGAGAGAACAACTGCTCTCTACGAAAGAAAACTGAAACTGAAAGAAAGTTACTAATGCTTAAGTGCAATGCACAAACACGTGCACTGAGAAATCGATAGAGAAGTCCCCCTGTAAATGGACAAATGGAAGCACTTCTCATAAGAAAGAAAAATTGGATTTTAAGTGCATACAGTGCAGGAAAATGCACACTGAAAATTTGAAAGAGAACTCCCCTATTAAAGGCACAAAATAGCGATTATAAAAAAACGCGGAAGTACTAATCTGGACAAACCTAAATTGAACTGAAATCGAAACTGCACTGCAGTATTTTTTAAACCACAGTTTATAAGAAACTAGTTCATAGTTAAACTCCAACCGTATCGACTTCTCACGACCAATTCACGGACTTTGATCGTATTGCACAGAAAAGTATACAATGGGCCAGAGATTACTTTTCATGATATATGTCAGGATATGACATATATGATATGATATGATGTATATATACATGATATGATACATTATATATATATATATATATATATATATATATATATATATATATATATATATATGTATAGGTATATATATATATGCACTTTATGTCAGGACTATCTTTGCAAAATTTGGGCACCGTACCTTGCACATAGTTCACGACGGAGTGAAGTTTGTATACATATCATGTCGAGTAATGGAACTACAACCCCTACTTGCGATGCTTCACCAGGACGCTACGCTTCGTAGAATTCGTTGATACGTTTAACTATTGTGCACCAAACCTAATACTATTATGTGGCAAAAGACTAGCTAGCTTTTCTAACATTGAACGTTTAGTTAATTTTGTAGCTTCCGCTGATCTGCTGTTTTTACTTATTAAGTTAGATTGCTGTCAATTTCCCGTGCGATTTTAAAGGGCGCCGATTTTATATGTCCAGAAAGTTTGGCACATGGTACTACCAGGATTTTTTCAGGAAAAGTTTCCCCTTGCTTGAAAGTCCTACACACCAAAATTCAACATTTTTGGTTGAAAATTGCGTAGATTAGATTTTCAGGACCGCCTGAGCATCAGCTTTAATCTGATCTATGTGGTATTTAAAAATTTGAAAGTAGATGTTTTTGAAAAATACCACTTTTTGACCTAAAATTTTGGCAAAGTGAATCTGCTAAACGTGAGTAAGCAGCATAATAGCATAATAATAAAAGCATAATCATAAAGTTTAATCTGAGCTGAATCCAACGATATAAAGTTTGCGTGGCTACGACCTATATTGCGTCTACAATGATTTTTCAAGCAATATCCCTTATTTCAGTTGGTTTTTAGCAGTCTTTGATGTTGCCACATTGATTTGCCTGAGCCTTTGCCTGAGCCTTGTAAACTAGCAAAACCCCAACTGAAATAAGGGAAATTGTTTGAAAAATCATTGCAAACGCAATATAGGTCGTAGCCCCGAAAACTTTACATCATTGGATTCAGCTTAGATTAAACTTTATGATTATGCTATTTTTACTCACTGTTACCAGATTCGCTTTGCCGAAATTTTGGGTCAAAAAGTGATATTTAAAAAATCTACTTTCAAATTTTGAAACACCACATATATTAGGTCAAAGCTGACGCCCAGACAGTCCTGAAAATGTAATCAAAAGATTTTTCCACTGAGCGAGTCATCAGCCGAGAACATTCATTCACTTTCATTTCGAAGCTTATTAACTGTGCAAACTAATTCTGTCATTCTAAACAAAACATCAAATTAAAATCCGCATTAAAAAGGAATAATAAAGCTATTCTTGTTTAATAACAGAATAGGGTGGGCGACTTATGCCAAACTTATTTGTATGATCGACAAAAATCATTATCCTTCAGATCCATGCTTTGTTATAAATACGGTATTAACTCAGCATTTGAACTAAGCGTCACTTTATCTGAAAACTAATGAAAAAAACGAATGAAATGCAAAAAATAAAACTAGAAATAGGAAGAAGCTCAAACATAAGGATTTTAGAACACAAAAAGCGCCTCATATGACAGTATTAGTTTAGCAATGAAGGCAAATGTTTATTTCGTCAACTACGTGATGCTGCTATTAAATTTATGCAAATTAGTTTAACGCGTGAAGTAGCTTAGTGGAATAATTACAAAAGAATTTGCTTTGTAAATTATCTGGCTTATCGCTGGAGACTGTATACACATTAAATTCATGATTACAAAAGCGATGGGATGTCCCAATAGCTAAGCACAAACCGATTCGCGCACCATTATTATTTAAAGATTACTTGAGATTGTTAAGTTTACTGACATCTTCCAGTGTTTGTATTGTTTGAGCTGATTGATCACTCCAAATTAAAAAGTTTTGGCCATGAAAAATACCGCGCCCACCAGTCTTTCGTTTTCAGTGCGAACACACAACAAGTTCAGCCACGGATGAATGCAGGTACTTACAGGAGCCTGCATTTCATCCCATACCTGTTTGAGTGCGATCTGATTGACTATTGCCTACATGCTTTTCAGTTTAGGAATGAAATTGCGACATCTTGGAAAACGAAGGAGGGTTGCCGTTTTTCTTGCTGGAAACACCGTTACTAAAGTCTGACCAAAAAATGGAGAAAGCGAAATTGTTTTCTTTATATCTCAAAAGCGCTTCAAGATAGCTATCACAAAATATATATTTTCTGAACCGGACTGATGAGATCTTTCTTTTCGTGAAAATTTTTTTGAAATTTCCCGTGCAATTTCAAAGGAAGCCGCTTTCATATGCCCAGAAAGATCGGTACATGGTATTGCGTGAGTTATTCCATTTTTTCTATTTTCAAAATTCTTTGATCTTTACCGCTTTTTCGACTTTGACTGGCTACGGCTCATGACTCGCTCAGTGGAAAAATCTTTTGATTACATTTTCAGGACTGCCTGGGCGTCAGCTTTGACCTAATATATGTGGTATTTCAAAATTTGAAAGTAGATTTTTTAAATATCACTTTTTGACACAAAATTTCGGCAAAGCTAATCTGGTAACAGTGAGTAAAAATAGCATTATCATAAAGTTCAATCTGAGCTGAATCCAAAGATATAAAGTTTTTGTGGCTACGACCTATACTGCGTCCGCAATGATTTTTCAAACGATTTCCCTTATTTCAATTGGTTGGTTGTCTTTGATGTTGCCGCCTTGAATACCTGAGCCAGTGTAAACTAGCAAAAACCAACTGAAATAAGGGAAATTGTTTAAAAATTCATTGCGGACGCAGTGTAAGTCGTAGCCACAAAAACTTTATATCGTTGGATTTAGCTCAGATTGAACTTTATGCTTATGCTATTTTACCTACTTTTACCAGGTTCGCTTTGCCGAAATTGTGGGTCAAAAAGTGGTATTTTTTCAAAAAAATCGACTTTCAAATTTTGAAATACCAAATATATTAGGTCAAAGCTGACGCCCATGCGGTCCTAAAAATGTAATCGAGACATTTTTCCACTGAGCGAGTCATGAGCAGTAGCCAGTCAAAGTCGAAAAAGCGGCAAAGATCAAAGGATTTTGAAAATCGAAAAAATGGAATAACTGGCTCAATTTTCAACCAAAAAGTTGACATTTGGTGTGTAGGACTTTCAGAAAAGGCTAAATTTTTCTAAATTGTGGTAATACCATGTACCGATCTTTCTGGACATATAAAGTGGCGCCCTTTGAAATTGCACGGGAAATTTCAAAAACATTTTTTACGAAAACAAAGACCTCATCAGTCCGGTTCACAAAATATATACTTGAATACTATATCTTGAAGCACTTTTGAGATATAAAGAAAACAATTTCGCTTTCTACATTTTTGGTCAGACTTTAGTTATATATAATTTGGATAAAAAAGACCAAAAGATAAGGTCAGTTTTTACATTAACAGGTATTAATGAGATTTTGCATTCAAAAATGTTTAACATTGTGATATGGCGGATTTTCAATTCAATGCGGTGATTCCTTAAATTGTTTCGAAATGTGTTTAAAGTATTTCTTAACAGTACGGAACTCGCTTAATATTATAAATATCATAAAATAAATATGATCTCTTAATTAATTGTAAGCAGAACAGCTACATTTAACCTCACGCACACCCATAGAGGTAGAATGAAATCTTCGTGTATGCCGGAAGCAAGAACTATGCTGATCCTAAAGGATCCACTTTTTTAAAACACCTCACTTCGTTTCACTACAATAGATGAACCCACAATTGTCTGGTTTCAGCTGGCACCAGTCAACCACTTGTCATTAAATAGAAATAGCACTGCAGCAGTACATCCCTCTGATTTGTGACTATTCGAAATTTTCAAGGAGTTATCTGTCCTTGAGGGGAAGCCCTTGTGAATGGAGCCAATTAGTACGTGGCTGGGTTGGGGTTGGAGCTGCGATGTGGTGAAAGTAGCGCAGCCATTTCTACTCTGATTGTAGCCTTGCCTACACCCCGGTTTATTGCACTGTGCAATTATTCAACGGCAGACTATGGATGCTGAGTAAATTGTCTGGCGTTACCCATCCTCGCGAATACAACTGGGGTGTGGGACTACGGGGAAAACTAGTCAAAATGAAAAGCTGATAGTTACTCATTTACTAAACTGCCATTTTTAGCATAATGATGTATGATAGTGAACAAAATTTGGAATAAGTAACATGATTTCTTCATCTGCCATGTTTTGCTGTGGAAACTTACTGACGAAGATAGGACTGCAACTGGTGTTAAATTTATGAAGAAGGATAATGCATAATGCACATTAAACATAATAATTTCAGGACAACACTGTACATACAAGGTTCATTCTAATTAATTAATATTTACGTTGTAAGTTACAGATACCCCTATTTCTATTTACAGGTAGCCCAATCTGTAACTAAAATACCCGTATAGATAGGCCTAGTCCTAGTTGTAGATAGGGATAGCTTTTTAAGAGATTTTTTAGATATTGAAGATTGTTAAGTTTAAATTACTTTTCATCAAATGGGCTGCTTGGAAACTGCTTAAAAACTTTTTATTTTCATCATTGCATTTGTCTTAAAAAGAGTTTTCTATTTATTTGAATTCTCAGTTTAACTGAAGTTTAACTCAGTTTGAATTCTTCTTAAACCTAGTTACAGATAGGCCTACTGCAACTAGGAATAGGGCTATCTTTAGCTAGTACTAGGGGTATCTCTAACTGGGATTAAAGTTTAGCTAACTTTGCTAATGATGAAGGAAGGTACTTACAATTGGAATTACTGGAATTTCCTTGGACAAACCCAAATTGCACATAAAAGACAATTTGCACTCCAGACACCTCCTGGTGGGATACGAAACGCTGTCTCCTGCTTAGCATACAAATGTTCAGTTCAACCAAAGTGCTTCACAGGATTCAACTAAAATCTAAAGTACGACACCGGATTTGCATTCAAAGTCTCACATCTTCGCATTTTCAAATTTTTTTCAAAGCTCTTGTCTGCAAGCTAATCCAATGTTAATGATTTAACTTTAATTTAATCAGTATTTCTTAACCAGTTGGACCAATCATAACCGCACCACGTTCTTTCTCAGGTTGACCTTGAATTTGAAACTCTGATCATCCAAAGTATCAAGTCTTTTTGCTTTGAACCAGAATCTCTTTGTAACACATTGAAAGAGAAATCTGTAGTTAGGTCTATTATTACGTATATACGGACCAATGTAGGAAAGCGTAGAAATTAGCAAAATCGGTAACTTTAGACAAAAGCATTCAGTCTCTAATGAGAGTTCAGTAGGTAAAATCACAAGGTGTCAGAGCTCTAATAAGCTTGATGTTGTCGTACGTTATCTACGGGTGAATAGGCAAAGTGGTACGGGAGGCAGAAGCTT
Organism: Trissonchulus latispiculum; assembly: GCA_030248195.1. Classification (NCBI taxonomy): domain Eukaryota; kingdom Metazoa; phylum Nematoda; class Enoplea; order Enoplida; family Ironidae; genus Trissonchulus; species Trissonchulus latispiculum. The sequence goes on from JASAND010023040.1 coordinate 139,508, forward strand.
AGTTGTAGGATCAAAACCTACTGCGAAAGGATGCCCGATTTTTCTGGACACAGGACGTTGTCATTTCACGTACTTCCTCAATCAAAATCCAAGATGACTAGAGCTTTCTTCGTATTCTAGCGCATTTGCGAATTCCAACCGTAAGCGAGCGAATTTAGAAGGCGAAATTACCAGTAATTCTATAGAGCTGAGTTCTTTTGCTAGACTGATTTGCATTTCTGAATAACAGCTAATAAGACGGATAAAATTAGAATTTACTTTAACTGTCAGATTTAACGCTATCATCAACAAGTTCTTATTGAAAAAAGTTCTTATTATCTTATTATTATTATTCTTATTATATTATATTACTTATTATATTCTGCAAATAAGTTTCCTGTGTATATTTAGCATATTTTTATTTTATTTCAAAACATTCTTTTATTGTCTGCTATTTCTGATATGGCCTTCTATGGTAAGATTTGGGTATTTAGAATTTGCTTTGTATTACTTTCTTCATTCCGCTTTAATTTCTACGTAGTAATTTGCATATTTTTACTTCTTTAATTAACCGAGTCTGAACCGGATCATGTTTTGTATTAGTTTTGATTTGATTTTGAGAGTTTAAATTGATAGCTTCGTTCTGGCCCCAAAACATTTTATAATTCTAGCAAACCTGATTAACAAGCAAGATTCTATGTGGGTGGACCATGACCTCAGCAGTGATTTGACCAAAATTTGGGAATGAGTTTATCGTCAGGAATTTAACATACTCTACAGTCATCCTTTAGAGAAGTTGCACCAACAACCTATCAGACTGCAGACGTCTTATCCGCTTGGCTGGCATAACTTTCTCATTACTTTTGAGGGCTGGCACGGCACAACGTAAAATAAATTCTGATGCCTTTAGATTTTTCAATGATAAAGCAAATTTTGTCTTCAGATTGGACGTAGGCTATTATTAAACTCAGTTTACGAAATCCATGGATTCTGTTCTTAGATTGATTGAAATCTTTTTTATTCAAAATACATATGGACTAGGCGCTTTTTATTGGAAGGCAAGCTGCATGCAAAACTACTCCTATATATGCTTCTAGGGGGTACATATGAGCATGTCTAGGAGCTGTCTAGTATGGATTTGGGAGAGCTCATGGAGCAGTGTTTCAAAAGAAGTTCTCCTAAGTTTTGCTGGCGCTAAACCTAGGAGAAAAAATAGAAGTGGATTGCACTCCTTGTTTGGGAAAATTACTTGAAAGACAATAATTCTATGTCACCTGTTAAGCTAAAACTTTGGAGCACTTTTTGTCTTAGGAGGATCTTCAGCAGCGCTCTCCATTTCCTTGGACCCTTCATGAAATTGGAGCAGATTTGCGGTGTAGGATTGTTCACTGGCCTAACAAGCTGTACACTCCATGTATTCGACAACGCGGTACCCAACCAAAATACTACCAAATTTTCTCATTTCTTCTAACGTCAGAACTGTCTACGTTGCATACTATGTCCGAAGTATCAATGCTTGCGCATGTTGAAATTATCCGAAAACGAGACTGCCATATTTGACTGTTCACTTTTGCGCTTGCTGTAAAATACAGTATCTAGTCTGGTTTCCCATGCAAGTTAGTAAAACGTAAACTTTTTCTTTTTCGCATTAATAGCCCGGAAAACGTCCGTTAATTTCAATTTCTCTGGAATATTTCTACATTCGATTGATCCTCCTTGCGCGGAAAAGAGTTTAGTTCTTTCTTTATGGATCGAATGTGTATCTATTACTCCAATGATTGTGACTACACAAGACTCGTGGCTTGTCTTGTGTTGTCCTGTGCTGTGCGCTTCAAGTTCGCGGCAACGTGGTACCCAACCAATACACTACCAAACTTCTTCTCCTATTTTTACGACATTTCCAACTTCTACCCAGAATCTAGTCTCAACAGTTGATAGCTAAAACTGCCAAAACGTCGACACAATCGTTGAAAATAATTTGAGCGTTTGTTTAATTCATTTGCATAAATAAATGTTTTCTGTCAGTACTAACTTCACACAGTAAACTAGGATTTGGAAATTTCCGAAAAACTAAATTGCATATATTCTCGTTGAATTGGGAATGAAGTTTTAAAACCGAAATTTATGAAATTTGTTCAATTCTATCAATCAACTATCATGTTGTTGTTGTTGTTATTTCCGGGCTCGTCAGCCTAGAAGGCTATATGAGTCACATCAACCATCTGAAGTCCAGCAGATGTTTTCGTAGTTCGCTAGCATCAGCACATCATTCAGAAAAGCCGGAATAGGCAAGAATGAGTAGAGGCAAGCAACCACTCGGTAGCATAATTTAAGCACTTGGATGGCATCAGTGTAATTCGACATGGCTAAGCCATGCCCCAGGGAACAGCGCCCATTGCACCGTTGACCAGACGGATGCCAGGGGACACCTGTGGGGATCTCCATTTGATGGGGTCCGTCCATCGGATTTCCCACAGAGGTGGCACTCTAAGTGCCCCTGCAACTATCATCAACATCATCATCATCATCATCATCATCATCAACCGGCACAACTATGCTGTAAATTTCAGTTTACTATCAGGGCCCGCATTCTAAAACTTAGCTACAGATAGCCCTGTCTGTAACCAGGGGCCGTATTCTCAAATGCGGAGAGGCCCTATCTATAACTAGGAAAAGGCCTATCTCTAGTTATAAACAGCCCTTAATCTTATTCTGAAAACTGGCTAACCCTGTCTATAGATGGGCACAAATGCTGACTTGCAATTTGCGAGTCAGCTTTTTAACAAAATATTTAAATACTGAAAACTGTTACGTTTTAGTTATTTTTTCTTGACTGGATTGGTTAGAAACTGCTTAATAACCACTTATATAATCATTCCTTTCGTCGTAAAATGGAGTCTTTTATTTATTTAATTTCTTTGTTTAAGGTGGTGATTCCTTTTGGGCACATATTGTTGATTGACGGTTCAAATCAAGACGAAACTTGATGAAACTTTCCAAAATAAGTTGTTTTAGCATTCTAACACCCTCCACGCAATCCCGCTTCAAAAATTCGACGTCTCCGTTTATGGTGGTTTTTGCCAATTTTTGACAGTTAGGCAGTTGCTGTACAGCTATATTCAAAAGATCTTGTTGAGCTCTACATTTCTGCTTTTTGAAGTACCTTTCTTGCTTTTCGCTATCGTGAGATATAGTAGATTTTCCTATTTTGGCTTTGAAAACATGTCATTTTTGTAGAAATCAAATAATCCGCCATTTCTTGTGCTACGCAGGCCGTAAAATTAAACTATGGGTGTCAATTTGAAGGTCTCGTCGAGACCGATTATCCGTGACATTATAATCTACTAACTGTTGCCCCGTACGCTGCTGTCATAGAAAATGTAGTTTTTGCAAAAACATGACCAAATTGTTTCCAGCGATTGTGGATCATTTACAATGCAAGCTAGATGGTTGCCACTTACTGGACGTGTTTTACACTAAAATACCCAGGGACCCTTTTTTAGTTGTCCCGATTGCTGCTTTCTAGCTAAAGTGGTCGCTTGCCAAAGTTGGAAAAAGCAGGCAAAATCCATTTTGCGCATACATTTTAGCTAATTTCTGTATAACGAAGAGCGGTTTCATAATAACTAAAAAAGGGTCCCCAGCTATTTGATAGTGGAATCGAATGATATGACCGATGCCTCACAAAAAAATTTACCTTAGTCTGCAAAAAATCTGGAAAATTAAATTAATTCGAAAATGCTGTAATAATTTCCGAGAACTAAAGTTAGTTTCGTTGTAATCATTAGAAAGAGCAAATGTTAAGCTGCATTTTGATATAAAAATGGCTTCTTAACTCTAAGTAGTGGGTGAGTAATAATGGTTCAAAGTTGATGTCTCCAAAAGGAATCACCACCTTAAGTCGTATTCTCAAACCTAGTTGCAGATAGGCCTATCTGCAACTAGGAAGAGGGCTATCTGTAGCTAGTACTAGGGATGCTTCTAACTATGACTAAAGTTTAGCTAACTTTACTAATGATAAAGATAGCTTACAATTAGCTACAGATAGAACAAGCTTTATTATTAGCTGCGGATAACCCCCCTAAACCTAGTTACAAATAGGGCCAGCTGTAACTAAGTTTTCAGAATACGGCCCCAGATTTAGGGGTCTTATTTGATTCCAGCAATAAAGCTAGTTCTATCTGCAGCTAATTGTCAGTATCTTCATCATTTGCAAAGTTAGCTAAACTTTAATCCAAGTTAGAGATACCCCTAGTATTAGCTAAAGATAGCCCTATTCCTAGTTGCAGATAGGCCTATCTGTAACTAGATTTGAGAATACGAGTTAAAAAGAGAATTTAAATAAATAGAAAACTCTTTTTAAGACAAATGCAATGATAAAAATATTTTAAGAAGTTTCTAAGCATCCAATTTGATGAAAAGTAATTTAAACTTAACAATCTTCAATATCTAAAAAATTTGTTAAAAAGCTATTTCTATATACAACTAGGACCAGGCTATCATTACATAGAGTTGCCATATTTCTAGAATACGACTAGGGCTGTTTATAACTAGAGGATAGGTGTATCTGTAGCTAGAGATAGGCCTACTCAAGTTATAGATACGGGTATTTTTGTGACAGATTGGGCTACCTGTAAATAGAAATAGCGGTATCTGTAACTAGAGATAGGCCTATTCCTAGTTCTAGATAGGGTCTATCTGCATTAGAGAATACGGACCCAGTTGTTATGTAAATATTTGTAAATACTTATCTGCATATTACTTAATTTTTATTCTCTTCTTTAATGTTTTCTTCTTTGTCTTCTGGTTCTGGCGAATTAATAGTTTGATTTTACGATTTACGTAAATAATAATATTTAATTGAAAATTAAATTTGCTTACAACGTAAATATTAATTAATTAGAATGAACGTTGTATGTACAGTGTTGTCCTGAAATTATAATGTTTAATGCATTATGCATTATCCTTCTTCATAAATTTAACATCAGTTGCAGTCCCATATTCGTCAGTAAGTTTCCACAGCAAAACATGACAGATGAAGAAATCATGTTACTTATTCCAAATTTTCTTCACTATCATACATGATTATGCTAAAAATGGCATTTTAAGAAATGAGTAACTATCAGCAATTTATTTTCACTAGTTATCCCCGTAGTCTCACACCCCAGTTGTATTTGCGAGGATGGGTAACGCCAGACGAAATTTACTCAGCATCCATAGTCTGCCGTTGAATACGTCCTAATCGGTCCATTCACGAGGGCTTCCCCTCATGGACAGATAACTCCTTGAAAATTTCGAATAGTCACAATGTACAATTAGAGGGATGTACTGCTGCAGTACCATTTCTATTTAATGACAATTGGTTGACTGGTGCCAGCTGAAACCAGACAATTGTGGGTTCATCTATTGTAGTGAAACGAAGTGAGGTGTTTTAAAAAAGTGGATCCTTAGGATCAGCATAGTTCTTGCTTCCGGTATACACGAAGATTTCATTCTACCTCTATGGGTGTGCGTGAGGTTAAATGTAGCTGTTCTGCTTACAATTAATTAAGAGGTCATATTTATTTTATGATATTTATAATATTATATTATCACTATTTTAAGTTGGAATATTTGTTATGCACAATAGACACAGAGTAACATTTGTCACGCTCAATACCTGTGGTGTCATAGTTCGATGGTCATTTACAAAAATAAAAATTATATTGCAATTTCGCTTCCGTCGTTCCAAGTCCGGCATCGAAACAATGGCAGGCAGGCGGGTCGTAGTCACGGAAGCAGAAGCCTTGTGTGATTTTTAAAGAATATGACTAGGAAGCAAGAAAGCACAAGAACGACCATTATTATACTAATTTTTGACAATTGCAAGCGGTTATATCTAAGCGAGTTCTGTGCTGTTAAGAAATACTTTCAACACATTTCGATACAAATTTAAGGAATCACCGCATTGAAGTGAAAACCCGCCTTATCACAAGGTTAAACACTTTTGAATGGAAAATCGCATTAATACCTGTTAATGTAAAAACTGACCTTATCTTTTGGTCTTTATTATCTGAATTATATATAACTAGTAACGGTGTTTCCCACAAGAAAAACGGCAACCCTCCTTCGTTTTGCAAGATGTCGCAATTTCATTTCTAAACTGGGATACATGTAGGCAATAGTCAATCAGATCGCACTCAAACAGGTATGGGATGAAATGCAGGCTCCTGTAATTACCTGCACTCCTCCGTGGCTGAACTGGCTGTGTGTTCGCACTGAAAACGAAAGACTGCGTTTACGCACCCTGATGGGTGCGGTGTTTTTCATGGTCAAGACATTTTAATTTGGAGTGCTCAATCAGCTCAAACAATACAAACACAGGAAGATGTCAGTAAACTCAACAATCTCAAGTAATCTTTAAATATAAATGGTGCTCGAATCGGTTTATGTTTAACAATTGGGTCATCCCATCGCTTTTGTAATCATGAATTTAATGTGTCTACAATCTCCAGCGATAAGCCAGATAATTTACAAAACAAATTCTTTAGTAATTATTCCACTAAACCACTTCACGTGTTAAACTAATTTGCATAAATTAAATAGCAGCATCACGTAGGTGATGAAATGAACATTTGCCTTCATTGCTAAACTAATGCTGTCATATGAGGCGCTTTATAAAAATGTCCGGTTGCCTTTGTTTTTGTATATCTCTGTAAATAGTTTTCCTGTAAGTGTTTTATATCGCCGAAAGGCGAGATAGCTGTTTTCAATTTTGACGCAAAATGAACTGCTTATTTTCGACGTTAAATTTTCTCCCTATTCTCAGCACTGCTTTCATTAGTAGTGAGGTACGTAGGGGGCCCTGCAGGCGCTTTTTTAATTGCACCGAGATTTTTTGTTTTTAAAGTTTCTTTGTCAGTTGGGAGAATTTAAAAGCTTTTAACTTCAATTTTATGGAGGGGGACTTTCATTTCCGGCGACAACATGTTTTAAAGAAATGCTTTTCATAACACCCCCCTTGGTTGAAATAAAAGTTGGAGTCGTTTTGAATATGCAAATTAACTTCTGCGATGTAATTTCAGTTTACTAACACGCAACAGTCTGGAATAGTCGCATTACAAGATACTTTACTTTTGTCGGAATTTTGTCAAAATTTTCACGCTTGAGCGATTGGGAACAGCAACGTAAGCAACGGTAACAAGAATATTTGTTCTAGTCACTTTCAACTGAGTTCAGAAAAATTCTTGGCCAAAAATATCGTTGTCGTGCGTGCGTCTTGACAGATAGGAATGAAAATTCAAAATTTCGACAGGGAGTGTTGTTCACCGCATAATTTTTCAGTTGTTCACCGTCGCCGACCGGCACAGCTCGCGACGCGACGGAACCAGTACCGGCCCAGTACTGGCCCTCAATGGCCGGCCGGCCGGTCGGTGCCACTTTTCGTTGACTATCCAAAATACAAGAAAAAAGATGTTTGAAGTTTTCAAGTTAGCTTTTTAGCAAGTTTAAGGCTATAACACCGCGGAAACTGTCAGTGGCCGGTCGGCCGCCCCGTATTTGTCGAACCTGTCACGGCTAGACGGCTGACCTGCGACTGACCGCCCGGTAGTCATCGGCCGGCGGCCACCGGCATGGACAGGGACGGTGCACAACACTAACCAGCATATAGGTATTGTGTATTAGCTGATTTTTTTCTTGTAACAGCCCTCTCAATCTACCTATACAAATTTCGCGTCACCTCAGAAGCTATACTCCATTGTGTTTAATCAAACACGTTGTCTGAAAAAGTACTTAATCCGGCTTCGAGATATTGCTCCTTTTAATAGCCGACTTGTGATACTACTTTAATTAATCCAATTTTTTATTTGCCTGTTACAGATTGCCTCCATTGGCATCAATGTTTGTGTTCTAAAATCCCTGTTTGTGCTTCTTCCTATTTCTAATTTTATTTTTTTGCATTTCTTTCGTTTTTTTCATTAATTTTCAGATAAAGTGAGGCTTAGTTCAAAAGCTGAGCTGCAACCGTATTTATAACAAAGCATGGATCTGAAGGATAGTGATTTTTGTCGATCATACAAATAAGTTTGGCATAAGTCGCCCACCCTATTCTGTTATTAAACAAGAATAGCTCTATTATTCCTTTTTAATGCGGATTTTAATTTGATGTTTTGTTTAGAATGACAGAATTAGTTTGCACAGTTAATAAGCTTCGAAATGAAAGTGAATGAATGTTCTACCTGACAGAACTGCTTTCTTAGTTTAAGGTGGTGATTCCTTTTGGGCACATATTGTTATTTGGCGGCGTAAATCAAGATGAAATTTGATGAAACTTTCCGAAATAAGTTCTTTTAGCGTTCTAACACCCTCCGCGCAATCTCGATTCAAAAATTCGAATTTTCCGGTCACAGTGGTTTTTCCCAATTTCTGAACGTTTGGCATATGCTATACAATTATGACTATATTCATTCAAAAGATCTCATTGAGCTTCACAGTTTTGCTTTTTAAAGCAAGTTTCTAGCTTTTCTCTACCGTGAGATATAGACGTTTTTCTTGTTTTGCCGTCGAAAACTTGTCATTTTTGCAGAAATCAAATAATCCAACATTTCTTGAACTACGCAAGCCGTAAAATCAAACTAAGGGCGTCGATTTGAAGGTCTCAAAGGGACAAATTATCCGACGCATGATCGTATTCCAACTGCTATCCTGTAGGCTGATATCATAAAAAATGTAGTTTTTGCAAAAACACGACCAATTTTCTTCCATAGATTGTGGAGCATTCACCATACAATCTGGAGGGCTGCTACTGAACTAATGTGTTCGGCACAAATATACCCAGGGACGATTTTTTAGTTGCCCCGATTGCTGGTTTCTAGCTAAAGTAATCGCTTGACAAATTTGGAAGAAGTAGGCAAAATCCAGGTTACGCTCACATTTCAGCATAGTTCTCTATAACGAAGAGCGATTTCACAATAAATAAAAAATCGTCCCCAGCTATTTGATGGAGGTATCGAATGATATAACCGATGTCTCGCGAAAAAATTTACTTGAGTCTGCAAAAATTCTGGAAAAATATACTTCTTCTAAAATGTGTTAAAAATATTTCAGAAAAGCAACATTAGTTTCGTGGCATGCATTAAAAAGAGAAAATGTTAAGCTACATTTTGATATAAAAATGGCTTCTTAACTCCAAGTAATGAATGAGTAATAGTGGTGTAAACTTTATGTGACCAAAGGGAATCACCACCTTAAGCAAGACTTCTAAACGAAGGCAAGCTGACGCTAAAACCCTTCAATGCTTGCTCCTTTTAAACGAGGATATTTCAGTTTTTTCGAAAATAGCTTGAAATACGCACTTCTTCAAGTTTAGACTAACACTACTCTCCACGCGTTGGGGTTACACCAAAGTTTATGCCACGTGAATGTTAATATTCAATGTTATCTCTCTCTATGTCAAAGCGTAGATGTTTTGGTTGAACCAAACGAGCAAGGACAAAATTCCAAATGTTTATCTACGAAAAGTACGGCGTTGGATTGCCAGGCCTAGCCCGAACCCGGCCCGAAAGATTTCTTTCGGGCACAAGTCTAACTCCAAATCCACCTGCTTGCTTACTTTACTTTACAGCCAATTTGTAGCTAAAGCTCAAAATTTGTGCACATCTTGTAAATTTAACTTGCAGCTTGTAACCATGCGACACATTGCAGTAACATTGTGCAGTAACATTGTGCAGTAACTTGGAAGCATTTTAGGTATTTCCAGATTGAAATGGTCCAGTTAAACTACCCTAAACTGAAAGACTAAACAGTCTGGTGACTATTCCTTTATTACAATATCACAAGGGTTGAACGGAGCAGAATTTATTCTATTAGTGAGATAGTGGTGATCACTTAGCAAGCTGAACTAATTATAATATTGACACTAAACTAATTAATAAAAGTTTAATTAGATTGTTAATCCACGGTTGATTTCAAACATGGAGATTAATTTAAACCAAAGAAATATCCAAAGACCTTGTTTCTTGGCTATTACAAAAAAATTGCAATTCCATTACTAATTAATCTATTGATCTTCTATGAATTTATTAGCATCAAAAGTACATGATATGGAAAAGTGAACTAAATTGAAATGTTCGCTAAATTCTAATGAACGGTGGTCTCCAATAGGATGTGCAAAGTTTTATGTCTGGTCATTATGTTTTTGTTTAAAAGTTTGCTTCCACTTATATTTACTCAGGGACTGTCTGTCTAACCGAATCGTGAACGGAAAGGACCGAGTCGTGATCGAATGAGGTCGTGTCTTGATGGTAAATTCGAGGAAGATTAGTATTTGCATGATTTTGTGCTGCTAGTAATTCTAGTATAGTGAAGTTCCCAAAACAAACAGTTTTTCTAATCTCCTGCAAACTTTGATTCGAGTGTGCTATGCCAATAAAACAAGACCCTGACCACGTAGTTCACTGTTCTAACAATACACATTTACTGTCAAAATCGCTGACTGAGCCAGACAAGACTAAAATAATAACTTCCACGTTCGCTTCAAATTAAACCATAAGAAAATTCAAAGAACGCTACGCTGATAAATTTACAAGTCACACTTAAAAGCGTCAAGTTACAGCCGAACTGACAAAAACCCAAAACACCCGGAAATATCCTACGACAAAACACTGGCAGGCCTAGCCCGAACCCGGCCCGAAAAATTTCTTTCGGGCACAAGTCTGAATTTAAATCCACCTGCTTGTTTACTTTACTTTACAGCCAATTTGTAGCTAAAGCACAAAATTTATGCACATTTTGTAAATATAACTTGCAGCTTGTAACTATGCGACACATTGCAGTAACATTGTGCAGACACAAATGCTTGGAAGCAGTTATGTATTTTTAGGTACATATACGACGGAATAGAATATAAGAACAATAAGCAAAACAGAACAAGGAAAACGAGTATTTGCCTAGCTGTGTATTTAAAGAAGCGAAAACAAGAAACGTTAGCAAGAAAAACGCGAAATTGACAGCAATCTAACTTTGTAAGTAAAAACAGCAGATCAGCGGAAGCAACAAATTGACTACAAGTTCGATGTTAGAAAAGCTAGCTGGTCTTTTGCCACATAATAGTATTACGTTTGATACACAATAGTTACACGTATCAACGAATTCCACGCAGCGTCGCGTCCTGGTGAAGCCATCGCAAGTAGGGGTTGTAGTTCCAAAACTCGACATGATATATATATACGAACTTCACTGCGTCCTGAACGCTATGTGCAAGATACGGTGCCCAAATTTTGCAGAGATAGTCCTGACATAAAGTGCATATATATATATATATATATATATATATATATATATATCATGTATATGTATCATATCATGTATATATACATGATATCATATCATATATGTCATATCCTGACATATATCATGAATATTTCAATCTCTGGCCCATTGTATACTTTTCTGTGCAATGCGATCAAAGTCCGTGAAATTTGTCGTGAGAAGTCGGTACGGTTGGAGTCTAACTAATATCTTATGAACTGTGGTTTAAAAATAATGCAGTGCAGTTTAGATTTAAGTTCAATTCAAGTTTGTCCAGATTAGTACCGTATTCTCGCGCTTAAGGGAACACTCACTTAAAAGAACATGTTCTCTTAAGTGAACGTGTTCCCTTAAGTGAAATCGGAAAAATACAGAACCACAAATAGAGAAACTGCTGTTGAGTGTTAAAATTCTTAAGATTTGACCAATTAATGGTGAATCTTTAGTTCTTTCCAAGAAAAAGCAGTCATTTATACCATAAAAATGATAAAAATTACCACAGTAATTATACAAAATAAATAGGTCGATGATTGCTTTTTAGCGATATACTGCACATTCACTTAAGGGAACATGTTCTCTTTAAGTGAGCGTGTTCTCTTAAGTGAAATCAGAAAATTTTCCGATTTTGTCCGTATTTCACTTAAGAGAACATGTTCTCTTAAGCGCGAGAATACGGTACTTCCGCCTTTTTCACAATCGCTATTTTGTGCCTTTAATAGGGGAGTTCTCTTTCCTGCACTGTATGCACTTAAAATGCAATTTTTCTTTCTTATGAGAAGCGTTTCTGTTTGTCCCTTTACAGGGGACTTCTCTATCGATTTCTCACTGCACGTGTTTGTGCATTGCACTTGTGTATTAGTAATTTTCTTTCAGTTTCAGTTTTATTTCGTAGAGAAATGTTGTTCTCTATGCAGGCTGAGCCTGCCAGGAAGCTGTTGACTTCTGGCAGGCTCAGCCTTTAGTTATTTCTTTGTTTAGATTGTTGCATGCCATCTGTTACTAATATGCCAATGTTTCCATCACTGAAGTCTCCTGGATTTCAACTGAAAGTAAGTCATCACTTGCTATTCCTGCTTTTAACTAAACAAAGCATATTTGACACTTAAGCAATGTTTAATTTCTTCCAAATTTCAAATAAAAAATATTTGCAGGCCTGCTTTTAATTCTGTGCGTGATCAAAGCTCAGCCCCAGATTATCCCAGGACTCGGGCTAGGGGTCCCGGGTTCAAACCAGGCTTTCGCTTTCCAACAGGCTTGAGAATCACGGAAAATTTTATTTAAGTATTCCACTCCTTTTGAAATTTTTCTAAGATTTCTCTAAATAGCCACTCCTTCCTTTTTCCTAGCTAACTACCCGCACAACAAACCTCCCGTTATAAGTTTCCATACAAATTCACAGTGTACGCAAAACATTTAAAACTCACAAATTAGTTCAATCAAAACACTTTATCCCACAGCTTTAAGTCTGATTTCTTCATTAAAATTCCATGTACATCCATCAGTCTGGATCGGACAATCCGGGAGTCCAGGTTGCTTTTCGCATTTTCTCTTAGGTTTGTAGGGAGCTGATGAATGAGCTGAATTCCTTCGGGTTGACGAAAATCCCTGTTTTCTTGAACAGTTCGCTTGACCGCCATTTTGCCCGTGGCCTCCTGGATCAAAGATTTGCCGTGGGTTCCAATTTTTGACAGTATTTTCAAATTACCTTTTGGATAAAATAATTAGTCTTTGAGCAAACATTCAAACTTCAAAACCCTATTCTCCCATGTTTTAGGTAATACCACTTTGACACTTGGGATTAAGTTTCTAGATGCTGCATTCCAAATATCAGTATCAGAGCATATCATCAGTCATTTCACTGCGTCAGCAGAATGTCAGTGAGGTTGTCCATGGTTTCATGTATTCACTACAGTTGTGTACAGATAGATGAATGTTGGGATTTAGCCTGTACTTGTACCGTTTTATTTGCCTGGTTGCTGTTATAGAGACAATCTGTATTAGTTTTGTATGTAACGTATATATCATAATTTACTATGTGAAGTAAATCGTTTCAGCCTTTAGCGCAACGGCCACCAGGAACTAGGTACATTTCATCAACACAATTTCATTCCATATATCCAAAAATGCAGACATGTAAAGAAATTGCGAAGTACTTTAATAAAGAGATGCGAAATTATTCTGTTTTTACATATCTTCGATCCTTTGATGTGACTCGAACCCATGATATTTCGCTATCTAGACGAACGCTTTGCCAACTGAACTAAGTAGCCACAGTTGCATCCAGTTACATCCGGGGGTCTATTTCTTTAAAAATTAAACGGATTAGATTAAAATTAATCCACATTAAAGAAATAGCTAGCAGGATTAAATGGATGAACTTTTAAACCTGCGAGTTCAACGAGTTAAACTAGCTGATTTAACCCTTTATTGCCTGAATTTCCCTCTGGACTAACGGCTGAAAATGACCGATTTCACATTTTTGGCTGCCATTTTTTACTGGGAGCACGTAGACAGTCTGGAAGGACCGCTCCCAGAATCTTGGGTTCCGTTTGGTGTGAGGTCCCAAAGACCGGGAGGGCCACACTTCGTTCCTCCGCCGGTAGATCCGCAATGATTTCGTCAAATATCTGAAAGACCACAGTCCAGACTTTCAAGACATAAATGGCAATCTGCAGAACAATGTACATTATTATCATAGTTATATTTATTAAAAATAATCTTGCAAACGTTGTACTATCATTAAGAAATTTCTCACAAAGGTCACAATATTCGTCACTTTTGCCGTCTGAAGGTTTTTCACGTCAGAAGTCGTTTATCAGGATTTTATTAAAGCGGTTGTCTTCCTCACGCAAAGACAAGATGGTTTTATAAATAGTTTTTAACTGTCAGAAATAATGACTATCCCTAACTGGAGCACGACTGGGGTGAAGTGGCAGTAAACTCAATTAACTCGATCCTTTTCATGAAAAAGTTAAGAGAGGGAAATTCAAGCTTGAGTTGAGTTAAAACCAGTTGAAACAGAAAATTTGGATCTCCTAGTATCTTTGGTTAGTGCTTGCAGTACCGATCACCTTCAATTGAATCAGGATGTAGTTGAAAAGCAGAAAATGTGTGAAAATGTTGCTTAGTCTTTATATATATTTTCCTCATTAACGCTATTAATTTGTCTCTGAAAATTTCTTGTCGGCCAAAGTCGTTTTTTCCTTTGTTTTGGGAACAAAATTCCTTTTTTTATTTTCCATTTTAAGAAAGGTCGCACGGCAGCCCTGTTAACGTTGCCGTGCAAAATATTAAAGAGTCGGTTAATCTGTACCAGGGGTAGGGAAAGAGTCCAAAAGTGGTCTGAAATTTGTGGCTGAACGTTTTTAAAAGTTGTTCCGTCAAGTGAGTGAGATTAGGAAAAGCCCGAAGAGTTGGGACTGGTCAATTTGGGCTGGGAGGAGTGGTTTTGAGTTGGAGAGCCCTTAGTTTTACCAAGAGTACATATACATAAGAGTACGACAGCTGGCAGGCTCTATGTTATCAGCTCTCGAGCCATGCTCTACAAGCTAACGGCCCACCCCCCGCAATTGCGTACCTAGTGGAGCCCCCCCGCAAATGAGTACCTAGTGCGCAAATTGCGTATGTTCACTCTTTTCTACAATAAGCATTCTATCGGGACCCCCCCAGCAAATGTGACCTATCATTTAGCAATCTCCAATTATAGGTCGCATTTGCGAGGGGGGAGGTTCCAGATAGCATGCTTATTGTAGAAAAAAAGTGAACATACGCAATTGCATACTAGGTACTCATTTGCGGGGGGGTCCAGTAGATACGCAATTGCGGGGGGGGTGGGCCGTTAGCGTGCAGAGCATGGCTCGAGAGCTGATAATATAGAGCCTGCTAGCTGTCACACCCTTATGTATTGTGTACTCTTGGTTTTTCTAAGAGGAGGGAAAATCGCACAGTCGATGTAGTGTTTTAGGGCAAAACTGGAAAACTGGAACGGTTGTTAACACAGGAACGTAGCAATGAGTGGCTGGTTCAGGAAAAATCCGGTATATCAGATTCGCTAGATGAAGCCCGCTAGATGAGTTTCAGTGACTGAACTGGATTCTCCGACGCCTTCAGGCAACCTGCTGCGGGAATTGGCTCGTCGGAATAGTATCTTTCCGCTCCACGTCCGGGTGAACTATGCAGTGGAAACTGAAACTCAGGCAGTCAACGATCTCCCTGAGGTGTCCTTCCAGCAGGGCGCTCACGATTTTCCCTTTCCATTGTCCCAGTTGCCTAAGGAAGGTGAGTGTACCTGAATTTTGGCATTTTTACGTTTTTCTCTTTTTAACTTTAAGTGAAAGTCATTATGATGTATATAAGCATAGATGTATATTCTTAGAAAATTTATAACGCGCTATAATAAGTGTAAAAGGTTGACATTACGATTGAATGGTGGGGAAAAAAGTACCCAGGGCGGAATTATACCAGAGGTGGGTAATAGTGTACCATGTTGTTAGCACTCAGCTGTATCCTCTGTCAGCGAGGTTTTAACGCTGATATTAACTTTATGAGAAAGGCTAACATTTAGCATCAATATTATTTATAATTTTTGCATTTTGCAGAAGGAGATAAAAGGAAAAGAACGCGGGACAGTTCCAAGCATAGTTTTGTTTTCCGTTATATAAGTGTTTACATGCAATATAAATAATACCAAGAGTTTTTAATAGAAAGACTAAGACACTCAGATCTTCCCAATGTATTAAGCTTGCAATATGCTCGAAACGTTAAGGTCAAAATCTCGGATGGGGAGGCTTCTCAGCGTGTAAACAGAACACGCTAACATTTTCAAAAACATTCGTTTTTGACAAATTAAATACGATAACTTGAGCTAGGAAAGTCGTAAAGTGATAATTTTGATGTCACTATGTTGCGTAGAATGAGACCGTTTCAACGATATAAAAATTATGTAGCTCGGTTCTGGCTATCTCTTACAAATCTGGCAACAACATAACAAACAAACCAACAATAGCATAAACATAAATAAACAAGTGTAAACATAACACGCTAACATTTTCAAAAACATTCGTTTTTGACAAATTAAATACGATAACTTGAGCTAGGAAAGTCGTAAAGTGATAATTTTGATGTCACTATGTTGCGTAGAATGAGACTGTTTCAATGATATAAAAATTATGTAGCTCGGTTCTGGCTATCTCTTACAAATCTGGCAACAACATAACAAACAAACCAACAATAGCATAAACATAAATAAACAAGTGTAAACATAACACGCTAACATTTTCAAAAACATTCGTTTTTGACAAATTAAATACGATAACTTGAGCTAGGAAAGTCGTAAAGTGATAATTTTGATGTCACTATGTTGCGTAGAATGAGACTGTTTCAATGATATAAAAATTATGTAGCTCGGTTCTGGCTATCTCTTACAAATCTGGCAACAACATAACAAACAAACCAACAATAGCATAAACATAAATAAACAAGTGTAAACATAACACGCTAACATTTTCAAAAACATTCGTTTTTGACAAATTAAATACAATAACTTGAGCTAGGATAGTCGTAAAGTGATAATTTTTATATCATGTTGCGTATAATGAGATCTTTTTAACGATATCAAAATTATGTAGTTCACTGCAGAATAACTCATACAAATCTGGCAACAATGAGAATAGGAAGATATCGGTGGATTAGTCAGCTCTGTACGGACTATCTTCTCAATTTAAATTGGGAACATATCCTACGTTTCAACAAGTCCTCACCTTCCGAGTCTGACATTGTTAGTATCCATTATACCGAACACAGCAGCGCCCCAACGATATCTCATTATACACAACATAATGAACTAAAAATTATTGCAGTAGAATTTTGCTAGCCCATGTTATAGTATTTAATCCGGCAAAACGCCAGTTTTTGAAAAAAAAGTCAGCGTGCTATGTTTACACGCTGAGAAGCCCCCTCACACCGAGATTTTGGTCTTAATGTTTCGAGCATATATATTGCAAGCTTAGTACATTTTAGGAAACGCTGAGTGTCTTACTCTTCCTATTATAAACTCTTAATAATACCAACTGTACATATTATAGGAGTGTGCCACTAGGCACATTCTCTGTTATCATAGCAAAAACTGTGATCTGTTCGCTAACGGCTGACCACCCATTAGACCTATCTTTAGGTGTTTTTATCTAAATTATATATAACTAGTAACGGTGTTTCCGACAAGAAAAACGGCAACCCTCCTTCGGTTTGCAAGATGTCGCAATTTCATTCCTAAACTGGGATGCATGTAGGCAATAGTCAATCAGATCGCACTCAAACAGGTATGGGATGAAATGCAGGCTTCTGTAGGTACCTACATTCCTCCGTGGCTGAACTGGCTGTGTGTTCGCACTGAAAGCGAAAGACTGTGTTTACGCACCCTGATGGGTGCGGTGTTTTTCATGGTCAAGACATTTTAATTTGGAGTGCTGAATCATCTCAAACAATACAAACACAGGAAGATGTCAGTAAACTCAACAATCTCAAGTAATCTTTAAATAAAAATGGTGCTCGAATCGGTTTATGCTTAACAATTGGGACATCTCATCGCTTTTGTAATCATGAGTTTAGTGTGTCTACAATCTCCAGCGATAAGCCAGATAATTTACAAAACAAATTCTTTAGTAATTATTCCACTAAGCTACTTCACGTGTTAAACTAATTTGCATAAATTAAATAGCAGCATCACGTAGGTGATTAAATGAAGACTTGCCTTCATTGCTAAACTAATGCTGTCATATGAGGCGCTTTATAAAAATGTCCGGTTTGCTTTGTTTTTGTATATCTCTGTAAATAGTTTTCCTGTAAGTGTTTTATATCGAATAAAGGCGAGATAGCTGTTTTCAATTTTGACGCAAAATGAACTGCTTATGTTCGACGTGAAATTTTCTCCCTATTCTCAGCACTGCTTTCATTAGTAGTGAGGTACGTAGGGGGCCCTGCAGGCGCCTTTTTAATTGCACCGAGATTTTTTGTTTTTAAATTTTCTTTGTCAGTTGGGAGAATTTAAAAGCTTTTAACTTCAATTTTATGGAGGGGGACTTTCATTTCCGGCGACAATATGTTTTAAAGAAATGCTTTTCACAACACCCCCCTTGGTTGAAATAAAAGTTGGACTCGTTTTGAATATGCAAATTAACTTCTGCGATGTAATTTCAGTTTACTAACACGCAACAGTCTGGAATAGTCGCATTACAAGATACTTTACTATTGTCGGAATCTTGTCAAAATTTTTACGCTTGACCGATTGGGAACAGCAACGTAAGCAACGGTGACAAGAATATTTGTTCTAGTCACTTTCAACTGAGTTCAGAAAAATTCTTGACCAAAAATATCGTTGTCGTGCGTGCGTCTTGACATAAAAATTCAAAATTTCGACAGGGAGTGTTGTTCACCGGCCTAATTTTTCAGTTGTTCACCGTCGCCGGCCGGCACAGCTCGCGAGGCGACGCAACCAGTACCGGCCCAGTACTGGCCCTCAACGGCCGGCCGGCCGGTCGGTGCCACTGACTATCCAAAATACAAGAAAAATATAAGATGTTTGAAGTTTTCAAGTTAGCTTTTTAGCAAGTTTAAGGCTATAAGCCGGGGAAACTGTCAGTGGTCGGTCGGTCGGCCGCACCGTATTTGACCGGCGAGCCTGTCTCTGGCAAGTCATCTGACCGGCCGGCAGTGATCGGCCGGCGGCCACCGGCATGGACAGGGACGGTGCACAACACTAACCAGCATATAGGTATTGTGTATTAGCTGATTTTTTTCTTGTAACAGCCCTCTCAATCTACCTATACAAATTACGCGTCACCTCAGAAGCTTTACTCCATTGTGTTTAATCAAACACGTTGTCTGAAAAAGTACTTAATCCGGCTTCAAGATATTGCTCCTGTTAATAGCCTACTTGTGATACTATTTTAATTAATCCAATTTTTTTGCCTGTTACAGATGGCCTCCATTGGCGTCAATGTTTGTGTTCTAAAATCCTTGTTTGTGCTTTAATCCGGCAAAACGCCAGTTTTTGAAAAATGTCAGCGTGCTACGTTTACACGCTGAGAAGCCCCCTCCCCCCGAGATTTTGGTCTTAATGTTTCGAGCATATATATTGCAAGCTTAGTACATTTTAGGAAACGCTGAGTGTCTTACTCTTCCTATTATAAACCCTTAATACCAACTGTACATATTATAGGAGTGTGCCACTAGGCACATTCTCTGTTATCATAGCAAAAACTATGATCTGTTCGCTAACGGCTGACCCCCCCCGCAAATCACTTCAAAGAAATTCGAGTACGTACGTATTCAAAGAAATGAAACTCGACGTAGAAACAAAATTCGATCTTAGCTTGTGTTTCGATCTTTAGCACACAAGCATAGAGCGAGTGAGCATACCCCGGTTTTTACCAGGTACTCGTTTGCGGGGGGTCACTATGTCACTATGGTTTAAGTTGCGGTGGGCGGGAGGTCAGCCGTTAGCGAGCAGAGCATAGTTTTTTATCTGATAAATAATAGCATTTCTAGTGGCATACTCTTAGTTATTATGTACTCCACTGTTGATAAGACTAATAATATTAATTGAAAGAGGTGCATCATCAAAAATTTCAAATGCCGAATTTCGCTCGTTTTTCGCATAGGTTGTCGTGCATTCCAAGTAGTATTGTGCCTTGGCCGGTGCGGCCAGTGGCCGTTGGCCGACCGTTGGCGTGGCTCAAATTTGCTGATTTATACGCCTACTCAATCGTGAAGATTTATTCTTTATTTATTTTCTTTTATTTAAGTAAAGTTCTATGCATGCTGCACTCATTATATTAAGGCATCGTATCTTGAAGACCGGGCAGAAGCGATTTGTCTAATTTTACGCAGTCGAAATTAAAAATGCGAACACTCAGAAACAAAAATACGCAATATTTACGCAGGTCCTATTTTCAAAAAACCTGCGTGCTACGTAAGTAGCAAAATCTTACTTAACAGCATTACTTAACGCAAGAGTACATATTATAAGAGTGTGCTACTAGGCACACTCTCTTCAGCTTTAACACACAAGCATAGAGCGAGTGAGCGTACCCCCGTTTTCGACTAGGTACTGATTTGCGGGGGGTCACTAGGGTCTGATTTTCGGGGGGGGGGGGGTGGGCCGTTAGCGAGCAGAGCATTGTTTTTGCTCTGATAAGAGAGCTTGCCTATTGGTATACTCTTATCATTATGTAGTCTTGCTTACGGTGCTGGAATCCTTTTGTGCAGTGCTTTTGTGGTGAATTTTCGAAGCGCTATAACTTTCGCAATTTTGGGAGTTGGAAAGAGTACATTGTTTATACATCGTTTTAAAGCTTATAATCTGTACATCCACATAAGCTTTCGAAACTAGCAAAATTAGCAAAAAATAGCAAAAATTTGCTCACATGCTGACATCTGACAGTCGCAATATAGACCAAACATTTTTGAACATGGATTTCTCAAAACTGAAGAATCGGCCAAAATTTCTTCTTGTGCCATGATATGAAGGACATATGGGCCGAGGGGCATTTTTTTGGATTTTGCTCAACACGCCTCAGTACTCCAGAAAATCCGGCAAATGTGCGATGACACGAAATTTCGCAACTTTGAATTCAGTTTTCTCGCAACTGGAGATGTTTTAGCTCAAACCGAGAAAAATGTCCCTCCGCAATAGTGCAAATATTTACTCTGCCAAAAATCAAGCGAATCCATTGGGTAGTTTTTGAGAAATCAATGTTCAAAACAAAATAATCGCAGTTTTGCTAAAATAGTTTTTCAGCGAATTCTCTAGCTTAAAGCAACGAACTTAGGCGAATAGGCATTAATAAAATGTACAACTGGACGATGTATCGATTGAGTATAAATAAGTCAAAATTGTCTGTAAGATCTGGCAGTAATTTTGAAAAAACAGATTTCTTCGAAAATGGCAATTTTTTCACCCCAAAAATTGTTTTGGCTTATACTGCCTTACCCGCTAGAGATAGCTTAAAGGTTGTGTAAGCAAAAATGTTCATTTTGCTACCCTCTTTCCAGCCATAGCAACCAATTCGGTGTAGTGACTACGTACTGAGAGAATAATTCAAAACACCAAAACTTTCTTATCTTTACACCTAAAAATCCGGGACTGGTCCCACAATGTTAAAGAGCACGAAAATAATGTATGTGAAGAGTTTCATCCACTTTCATAAAGAATTGAAGCTTGTAGGGTCGAATTTACACAAAGCGACCAGCACCTTAAAGTAATTTGCTGCTGATTTATAGGTGTACTTATCTGTGCCAAATAGTAAGAAATTCTGCTTACAGAATAAATTTTTGTCAAGGTGAATCTTCCAAAAATTGCCAAGATCGCCATTTTCAGTCTTTTGCATCTTGTGTAGAAGCTTCCTGCAGCAACATATGTCACAAACCTTCACTAATTGAACTAAAATTTCGTGTGGGTGTTATGTTTGACCACGCTAAGTTCAAGTATTTCAAAAATTCAATTTCAGAAATTTTTTCCGATTTTGGGGTACCATTGCCCAGAAATAGTGTCTGGCAATTTTTGAAGATTCAATTTGAAAAAAGATTTTCAGTCGGCTGAATTTTTTACCATTTGCAAAAATCAGTACATCAATGGGACCTCTGCATATGCCAAATGACATCCCTATAGCTTCCACCAGAATTAAGCCGTTTTAAGCCATAAATGTTTGAATTTTTGACGAAACTTCAAATTTGATTTGATTTTCAAATTTTCTGGTTTGCCCTCGAATGTTAATGTTCAACATTGGTCCGTACACTAGCATTGCATCTTTGAGCACACTTTCTGGCAAAGGTGAGAGTTTTGTTAGACGCCAATGATCACTTTGTTATTCGAAGTGAACCATCCAGGATTCCCAGTTGAAGGAAGCTATCTCGGCAACCAGTTAATAAGTTTCAAGTCGTGTCTTAGAGCCAATTTTCAGAAATTAAGTGGTCGTGAAAACCGGTATGATCATTGACGTTCAGGGACATGTCGTCGACTGTTGGAGCTCTTGTCTCTAAAAAAACTGCTGGCACTAAGGCAGAAATTTTTCTTTTCGCTTGTACCACCACAAGTGTATTTAGTGCTTTAAGTCCTCCCGGTACTGTTAGTACTTTAGATAATATCTAGGCCAAGTATATACTTTAATTTGTCGCAACATTAATGCCAATAGTAATAGAATTGCAATTTTGTTTCATGCAATTGCAAAATATTTATAACTTTTAAAAATAAGAAAATTGCAAAATCGTCCGGAGATCCACAGTAATTTCAGTGTGGAAGTCTACTTGCTTCAGTCATTTTTACTTACTCCTTGGTCAATATTTGTAATGGAATTAATAAAATAAAATGTTAAAAGTAATCTAAAATCAGCTTTAAAAGAGGTTTCAAATGATCAAATCACCAGGATGAATTCTCATGCCATGGAACGGTGAAGAAGAGCGAAGGTCATCAATATGGAATGTAATTGTCAAATAATGTCC